>VZQC01006553.1:4744226-4810968 GCA_009823505.1 Rhizomys pruinosus
AATGGTTCCATTTTTTCTCCATTTAGGATGATGTTGGCAGTGGGTTTGCTTTATATGGCTTTGATCATGTTGAGGAATGTTCCTTTCAGTCCTATTCCCTCTAGGACTTTAAACATGAAGGGATGCTGGATCTTGTCAAAGGCTTTTTCTGCATCAATGATTGTGTGTTTTTTGTCTTTCAGTCCATTTATGTGTTTTATGATATTTATTGATTTATGTATGTTGAACCATCCCTGCATCTCTGGTATGAATATAACTTGATCATGATGGATGATCTTTTTGATGTGGGTCTGTATGCGATTTGCTAGTATTTTGTTGAGAATTTTTGTATCTATGTTCATTAGTGAGATGGGTCTATCGCTTTCTTTTTTGCTTGTATCTTTGCCTGGTTTGGGTATTAGAGTGATACTGGCTTCATAGAAGAAGTTTGGAAGAATTCCTTCTGTATCCTTTAAAATGCATTTTTAATGGAAATGCAAGTTTCTTGTTTGGGAAGGTTTATAATTAATTTTAGAAAAGTTTAAGGGAATCAAAGTATAATATATAATGTATACATCAATGTCAAATTTCATTGATGCATACATATTGCTACAGTAAAGGTCTGAATCATATAAAACACTTTAATCTTTTAGAATAACAATCAAGTTTGGAATGCCGTTTAAAAGTGACTTGCCCAGGGATGATGGCACATGCCTTTAATCATAGCACTTGGGAGGCAGAGACAGATGGATCTCTGTGAGTTCAAGGCTAGCCTGGTCTATGTAGTGAGTTACAGGACAGCTGGAGTTATAGGGAGACCCTGTCTCAAAAAAGTGACTAATTGGGGGCTATGGAGATGGCTCAGTGTTTAAAAGCACTGGCTGCTCTTGCAGAGGTCCTGGGTTTGAGTCCCAGCACTCATATAGCATTTAACACCATCCATTAATCCCCTAAGATCTGATGCCCTCTTCTGATTTCCACAGGCATTGGATGACACTGGTGCACTTACATACATACAGGCAACACACCAATACACATAAGATAAAATATTTTAAAAATGACTAATTAAAAATCAGTTTGGAGTTGTGCATCCAGATTGTATATTGTCCTAGTTTAGTTTTTCTTGCTCTGATACACACTCTGACCAAAACAACTTTGGGAGGAAATGGTGTATTTGGTTTACAAGTCCCATCTGGATCACAGTTTGTAATTGAATGAAGCTAGGACAGTAACTAGGGACAGAAACCTGAAGGCAAGAACTGAAGCAGACAACAGAGGAATGCTGCTTATTGGCTTGCTCCTCTTGACTGTGCTTAGTCTATTTTCTTCTATAACCCAGGACTCCCTACTCAGGGGTGACACCACTCATAATAAGCTGGGCCCTCCCATATCACTCAACAATTAAGAAAATACCTACTACAGTGCTATAGTTATAAAAACAGTATGGTACTGGCACAAAAATAGACCAGTAGATCAACAGAACAAAATTGAAGATCCAAACTTGAGTACATTCAGTTTTAGCCACCTAACACTTGACAAAGGGGTCAAGAACACTCAATGGAAGAAAGGCAGTTATCTTCAGCAAATGGTGCTGGCAAACTGGATCACCATTTGCAGAAGAGTGAAACTAAACTTCTACCTTTCACTTTGTGCAAAAGTCAACTCTAAATGGTTCAAAGACCTCAATGTGAAATCTGAAACTCTGAATATGTTAGAAGAAAACAAGAGATAGGTGTAGGAAAAGACTTTCTAAATCAGACAGCAGTTGCACAGGAAATAAGGTCAACAGTCAACACGTGGGACCTCATTAAACTAAACAGCATCTGTACAGCAAAAGAAACAAAGGGAAGAGAAAAAACCCACAGAATGGGAGGAAATCTTCACCAGTGATGCGTCTGACAGAGGTTTAACATAAATTACTCAAAAAACAAATGACCCAATTAAATGATGGGCTAAAGATCTGGATAGAGATGTCTCAAGAGAAGAAGATGGCCAAGAAACATCTTAAAAAGTGTTCAATATCATTAGTAATTAAGGAAATGCAACTGAAAACCACTTTAAGGTTTCATCTTATACCAGTAAGACTGGCTATGTTCAAGAAAACAAATGATACCAAATGTTAAAGAGGGTGTGGAGAAAGGGGAACACTCATTCACTGCTGGTAGGATTGCAACTTGTGAAACCACTATGGAAAGCAATATGGAGAACTCTTAAAACACTAAAAATGAATGTACCATTTGACCCAGTCATAGCACTCCTGGGTGTATCCCCAAAGACTCATCCTATAACAGAGATACGTGCACAACCATGTTTATTGCTACTCTTTTTACAATAGCGAAGAGCTGGAAGCAACCCAAGTGTCCCTCAACTGATGAGTGGATAAAGAAAATGTGGTACATTTACACAATGGAATTCTATGCAGCGGTAAAAAAAGATGACATCATGATATTTGTAGGTAAATACATGGAACTAGAAGCTGTTATGCTAATTGAAGTAACACAGTCTCAGAAAAATAAATGCCATATGTTATCCCTCATTTGTGGATCCTAGAACCAAATCCTTATATGTAAGTCAATATGGGTAATTGGTCAGTAAAGATAATACCACATTGATTGATATCGCCACAGATATAGCTTGAAGTATATGTCTGTATTTTTCTCAGTTCTAGGATTTATGAAAAAGAATAAATCTTTTTATTTTTTATTATTTTTAATTTTTATTTATTTATTTATTTATTCATTTATTTATTTTTGTATGTGTATGAATGTACTGTCTGCATGTAGGTTTGTGCCCCATGTCCTGCAAAGCCACGGAGTCAGACGAGGGTGTCCGATTCCCCTGGAACTGGAGTTAAAGATAGTTCTTAGTCGCCATGTGGGTGCTGGGGATCGAACTTGGGTCCTCTGCAAGAGCAGTCAGCGCTCTTAACTGCTAGGCCATCTCTCCAGCCCCAAAGAATAAGTCTTTTTAAAAATACATTAAAATATACAGCAACTTGCTATGTAATTTAACAAGGTAAAGTTGTATTTCTTTTTACCAGCATACGAGTTTACGGTTAAAATGTGAATCCCTAAATATGTTTTGGAATTAACCTATAGTTTATTTTCTGAGTTTGTAAATTTGGTATATATATGGAGGGGAAAAAAAAAGCTAAAAGTAGAATCATGAAAATCAGAGGCTGGGATAAAAAGGATGTGTGGATGAAATTGATCAACAAATACCAAGTTGCAGTTGCATGGAGCATGATGCTTTGGTGTATGACTTTATACTAGGATGAATATAGGTGTAATGTTGCAGTCATTTCAAAAGCCTCACAGAAAGAACTGCGGAAGTTTTAACCACACAGAAATTATCATGTTTAACAACATAGACATGTTCAGCAGATTTAAGCTTTAAACAATATATACATGCATGGAACATCATGTGACCCATGTAATATGTGCAACTTTATATTTCTATATGTCAGCCAAAATAAATTTAATAAAAAAAAAAAAAAGAAAATGCCTCAGAGACATGCCCACGAAATCCAATAGAGACAATTCCCAACCATGGTCCCCTATTCCCAGCTGTGTCAAGTTGACCACCAAAGCCAACCATATCAGATACAATTAAGGGTATATATCAAATTTAAACACTTAAAGAGACTTGAAACCATTTTTTATTTTTGTCTTTTCCAGACAGGGTCTCCCTATAGCCCCAGCTGTCCTAGAACTCAGTCTGTAGACCAGGTTTGGCCTTGAACTCACAGAGATCTGCCTGCCTCTGCTTCCTGAGTGCTAGGATTAAAGGCCTGCGCCACCATACCCTGCTTAAAGACGGTTCTTAGCCGCCATGTGGGTGCGGGGAATCGACCCCCAGTCCTCTGCAAGAGCAGTTGTTAGTGCTCTTAACCACTGAGCCATCTCTCCAGCCCTTGAAACCATCTTTGAAGTCTCATTTATTGATTTTGTAAGTATTGCTCAATATCTGAGAAAGTCGATTAAATGATTTATGTATATACTGAAAATTGAGTATATTAAAGGTATTAATGGAATTTAAAATGTAAAAAAGAATTTAATTAACAAAATTTATAGCTGGTTCTTGATAATAATTAAAGATCTTTTTAAAACTGACTGAAAATTTGCCATCTTCATAAATGGAATAATAAAGATTATAAATGAACTCAAACTATAAAGAATTAATCCCTTTACTTATATCTTTAATAAACTGAACATTTAAAAAACTAATATAATCTACTAATGACTTCTTTCCACACAGAAATGAATGTTGAGATCTTTAATAAACTGAACATTTTAAAAAAAGAATAAAATCTATTAATGAAATTTTTCCACATAGAAATGAATGTTGAGGAACCCAAACTCTCATTTAAGTATTCATTTTAGTATTCAGACAAATTAAGTTTCTGATACAAAAAAAAAATCGAGGCCACTGTGTACATAAGTCTTGGAATTGAAAAAGATACTGCCAGTGCAGGGCAGCTCTTGGGAAATAGGCAATTGACCTCTAACACACCGCAGACTCACTGTGCTATTAGCCTTTCCTTTTCTTTCTGGAATTCCTAAAACTGTCATAATGCTTTATTACAATACATTATTCCTTAGAGAACTGAATATTTTAAAACACAGCATATCATTGAGATTAAAACATTTACTTTGACAGTTTGAGAGATAGCTCAGGGATTTAAAAACACTCATGTTGGGTGCTTAAAGCTGCCTATTATCCCAGTTCCAGTGGATTTAACACCCTCTTCTGGCCTCACCTTACACATATGCACAAACTCATGCAGGTAAACACACATACACATGAAAATAAACAAACCTTTAAAGAAACACATATACTTTGCACCATAACCCCAAACTTCTGTAGTTCTCAAGCAAGTTGGCTTTGGTAATAATGAAGACAGGCTTCTAAGTTTAATATAATTCACCTAAATTCTTAATGATTTTTCAAGACTTTTCACTTGAAAATATTTTTTGACATGTCTGTGGATCCTGTTGTGATACACGATTATACCGTTAGATATCTAGATATCAATAAATAGACTTGTTTTCAATTCTGGGTGAGCCTCAATTTGGGAACTTGAACAAGATAAAGATATTTAAACTCTTTTCTAATTGGATGGTACCACATTGTAGTCATGACTTAAAGCTTCAAAGTAGCATATGGAAAGATTTGTTTCACAGCTCACTTAATGGAGAACAGATATGGTTTTGTTTATTTGTTTTTAGTACTTGGGATTGAACTCAGAGTATTTGCATTCTAGACAGGTGTACTACCACTAAGCCACATCGCTAGTCCAAATGTGATTCTCATGTGTATATATGTTTAGACAAGGAAGGGTTAATTTATTCAGAGTCTCTCTCTCTCTCTCTCTCTCTCTCTCTCTCTCTCTCTCTCTCTCTCTCGTGTGTGTGTGTGTGTGTGTGTGTGTGTGTGTAGGACCAGCTGCCTTGACAGTGTGCTGCTGAAGTGAATGGTGGCTAGCTGCCAAACAGAGGCTCCAAAGATGCTTGCGATGATCTGCATAGTGTAAATAATACCCTGCCAGAACTCTGACTTCAAATTTCACGGTGTGAAAACCTCATGCAAATCCCCAGAGATCAGATACACCAGAGCCATTGCAATGGGAAAAGTCTGCAAGCCCAACAATTGTCCAATCCACACTGATTTCAGGGCACATTCTTATTTATTTATTTATTTATTTATTTATTTATGACTTTTTGAGAAAGGGTCTCCCTTTAGTCCTAGCTGGCCTGGAGCTCACTATGTAGATCAGGCTGGCCTTGAACTCACAGAGATCCACCTGCCTCTGCCTCCTGAGGGCTGGTCAGGACATCTTCTTAATTCTTTAGGGTTTCTCTCCTTCACCAGCTACAGGCCCAGTTTTTCTGGCCATATGACTATTCCCTCTTTTTTCTTGGTCATTTGAGATGAGCTATTAGACACCGAATTTTTTGTAGGAACTGTAAAAAGCTGCTGTGTTTGGTAAAACTCTGATAATGGCATTTTATATCAAGGCACAACTCTGGACAACCTCCAAATAATCAAACAGAATGATCCAGAATTGAGAAAGTGTGGGGGATCAGAGATACTGACAAGATTCTAGCCGGTGAGACTCTGATACAGTGTGTGGATTTTTCAAAGAACTTTATGTAGACAAAGGGAAATGACTTCTGTATTGACAGCCTCTTGGAAATTCACTGGTTTTCAGTGAGTTCTTTGTATATATAAAGGCAGCTTTCACATGAAATAATAGAGATGAGATCTGATGAATGCCAGAGGAAAACTGACACTAGTTCCACCAAGGAAAGAGCGCTGAAATGAAATACTTTTCTATCACTCCACATCCATTTTGCTGATATCTTAAACTGCTCTGTGGACTCCTCCCCAAAACTAGTCCAGTATATGGAAAATTTTTATTTATAAAATACATGTTGCTTGACTAAATTTCTTTCAAGGGCTATTTGTACATCCTGTGATGGTACAGGATTTGATTGGGTGAGAATTAGTTTAAAAATTTTGTTTACAGAGTGCTTCTAGGACTTGCTATACTTTGAGGAGATGAGCAATAGAGATTATCGTCAAAGAGTCTATAGCCAAATAAGGAATTTAGATGAACAGATAATTATGAAAATATAATTTTCAAGGTAAAGTGGTTCATATAGCACATTACAGGAGCAACAATGAAGGACACTTAATAATCTGGGGCTGTCCAAAGTTGTGTTTTAAGACTGTTGTGTTGAAAGTGCCAGGGGTTTATCAATAGGTAGTCGAATTAATTTACAGAAACTTAAAGGTGGAGCTCTAGGGAGTATTCACATCTATAGAAAAAGAAATGCTTCTGAGAAGCGATGCTGTCCATATGGACATGTGCTCTGCTTCCTGACTACTTACAAGAATGCATGAAAACACAGGGTGGATATAAATATTATTATGGGGGGATTTGCAGTTAATAGATAAAGATTTGACCAGTTTTATCAGGAGTAATAAGAAGAAACAAACACTTAAGTGCTTACTATTCCTGACCTCACATGTGTAACCTTTTTGAATAATTCCTATGACACAATGAAATTAGTAAAAAAATAAAAGCCACTAATAAAATTATGAAATTATTAAAAATAGTCACAAGTTGGTACAAAAATATCAAATATCAGCATTTGAAACATGAAAAGGATTCCTCTGGCCACTATTCGTATAGATACAGGAAACAGCATAATTCAGTCAAAAGTATCCAGATCTGTTTTCTAGTTACTTATATAAAATAGGTTAAATTGTTCAATCTCTTAGTTGGCTCATCTGGTTTAAATTTTCAGCTTTGTCATTTTTAAAACTGTTTTAAGGTAGGGCGTGGTGGCGCATGCCTTTAATCCTAGCACTTGGGAGGCAGAGGAAGGCGGATCTTTGTGAGTTCAAGGCCAGCCTGGACTACAGAGTGAGTTTCAGGCCAGGTGGGGCTACAGGGAGACCCTGTCTCGAAAAGACAAAAAAACCTTTTATTTATTAATTTTTATGTGTATGAGTATATGGCCCGCATGTGTGTAAGTGCACTGGTTTCGTGCAATGCCCATGGAGTCAGAAGGAGGTATTAAGATTCCCTGGAACTAGAGTTATGGATGGTTGTTAGCTATCATGTGGGTGCTGGGAATCAAACTTAGGTCCTCTGCAGGAGCAGCTAGTGCTTTTGACTGCTGAGCTACCTTTCCAGGTCCCACAGTTTTGTTATTATAAAGCATGTAGCCTTAGACAAATTTCTTGACCATTGAGAAGCTCAGTTTGTAAAATTGGCATGTTAATACCTACTGCCTAAGTTACTTAGGAGAAGTACATGAATAGCACATGCAAAATAAGGAAAAACTGTTTCAAAAGAAAAGTAGTTAAGAGCTGAGGTAAACATTGGCTATGAGAGTTGGTTGGGATGGGACTTAGTTTAGGATATCTGAAAGGAAGTTTCAAAAATTAGAAGAACCCAGTGGTAGAAAGAGCAGAAGTTAGATTATTATAGGGAAAGGACACAACATGTACAAATGTTCAGTGAAAGAAAGAGGCCTATGTGTTTGAAAAACAGAAAACAGATATGTGCCCAAGACTTTAACAGAGCTATTGACAGGAAGAGATTGGAACAAATGCTCAAGCAAGCTTTTAATGGGCATTTAAGTTGGTGGAGAGATGGCTCAACAGGTAAAGGGAAATGTATCTCAGGGTTTAGGAATGTAGATTACCAAGTTTATCTGTATTTTATGAATGTTAGCATACTTTTTATGGAGACTGGATTAACAAGAGTAAATGCAGGTATGACACAAAGTATAGCTGTACTCTAGTGGAGATGTGGAAGTTTTTATTTACCTAAGTTGCTGGTGGTAGACACAGAGAATGAGATACAACAGAATACTTTTTTGTAGAATTGCTAGAACATTCCACTGCCTTGAACACTACGTAGGGAAGAGAAAAAGAGAAACTAAGGATTAAATCTAGAGTTTCTCCTTAGGAAAAAGGTGGTTTGAATAAATGAGGATTTCATTCGCTACTTAGTGAGGGTGGTGTGGTATTCCACCCATGAGAGTATGTGGTATACACAATGAACTTCAGATCCTAAAAGTCTGGATACCAAAGTTGGGAGTTATAGTCTAGAGTCAAGTTAGATATGTAATTTAAAGCTGGAAAATGAATTGAGGTTATATAATGGAATGAAGTGACTGTGGAAAGAAAAGAAGAAAAACAACTGCAAAGAGCAAAGTGGTTCAGCCCTGCAGCTGCTCGCTACACTCAGCCCTGCAGGGAGAAGGAGCTCTTGAAATTAATCCTGGGTTAATTTTGTGGAATAGAGGGGGAACAACAGAGACATATATGAAAGCCTTAAATAGAAGCAGATGCTCACTCTTCTGGGTAGTAATTCGATGACTATTTATTTAGCTTCAGTGGAATAATTTTTTTGAAATATTCTTATTCTGACTATGTATACTTTACATATTACCACTGTTTCTTTGACTGTATGGATAGGTTCACAGAAAGGTATTTTCAGGTAAAGTGTCTATAGAAAATCTGGATGTGTCATATGAGTTAATCTAATAAGAAAGTGCTACTGTTAAACTTCTAATATACTGTGTATATATTAATGACAAATGACCCTTATACCCATGCTTTATGCAGTTATCAAAGAAAGTAAGGCTTCATTGGTAGTTTGGCCATCTTAAGTTGTGGTGTTTAGTAAGTGACATCTTTGCCTGGTATTTACCGAGAAAGCGATAATTTAATAAGCTCACAATAGCATTTTCCTGATTGTGTCATGGACCAAGAAGATTTTCTTCCCTTCTTGTTTAGCCCGTAAGTCTGGGCACTTTTATTTGGCTCTGTTTCCTTTCTTTCTTTTTTTCTAAAGCCTGAAAGAGTTGAAAATCTAAAGCATCCCTGTTGTGGTCTGTACTGAAGTTACTTAGTTAAAAAACAAGTTCAGCAAGTTTTAAAGAAAAAGACCTGCTGGTTAAGTGAAGGCAAATATTTTCTTTAGAGCTGAGTGGCAAAGGGAAAGTCTCAGGTGACACATCAACCTTCCAGCACTTCTCACTGAAGTCCTTTTATCACAGAGAATAGGGAAACAACCAGGCAATAAATTTAAACTATGGAAAATTTGCATCACTAAAAAATTATTTTTCCTTATACAATATAGAAAGAAGCAATGATGCAATTTTTCAGCACCTCTGTATTTTTTCATGTAAATTATAAGCTCCTATGATTATTTTGGATATGTTTTTGACATGGATGGAATAATTAAATGTAAAAAAATGTGAAAATACTAAATGGAGTACTGAAGGTTAGGAAAGGAGCTACTTCTGAGTATGTGGTAGAGCTAGCAAGTCCTCTGGAACTTGTTTACCTCCAGAAGACTTCACTGACTTCCTGGAAGACAGTGAGTGCTGTCTGTATATGTTGGAAACGAAGGGATACTTGGGTTGGTTATGAAAAAATTTTTCCTCGGCAGTGATCTTTGATTCAGAGAACTTAGTTTGAAAAGTGGGGAGTAAGAGTATTGCATGTAAAAGCCATAAGAATAACTGTTATTGAGGACTGATGCTGTACTTCTGGCACCTTAAAAGGCTTCAGAGGAAGGCTGGCCCAAGGAACCAAGGGAAACATTCACACCCAAAGTTTCTACAGAAGATGGGGTATCACAATGTTCTGATCATGAGCCTACTCAAGGAAATGCTGTTCTTGCTGGGATACCTCGTGGGAGCTCTATACACAGATGTCCTTCTACTGAGGGAAGAGTGGGGAAGACCAGGGAGAAAGGAGGGAAAATGCTGTGATTTGCCAGCATAACCCAAAGCAGCAGTGATAGAGTTGAGGTTGAGCATAGGAGTACGAATCGAATTCCTGACATTGGCTTTAATGATGGCTGGAGGCCTTTCTGAAGGAGAGGAGAGAATCAAACCTTGGAGTCTGAAGACAGACAAATACCATGGTTACTATGTCATTCTTTCAGCCATCATGATTTCCAAAATTCATAATACTTATTCCATTTAGGGATTTTACACCTAATTTATAATTCAGGCACCAACAAATTGAGATAGATCATCGAGAATCTTGGAGAGTGACTAGAGAAGGGAATTGCTCAGTGTAACAATGATTAAGCAGATTGTTTAGAAGAATACAGTACTTTATTTTTTTAAATAAAAATCACATTTACTAATAAGTACAAGCACAGATTTTCCAGGGGGATCCACACACACTTCAGGAACACTTAAGTGACCCTTCTTGATTTAAATACAATGAGAGACAAGGCTCTACACTCTTACAAAGATATTTTTACTTAGTTATCAAAAGATAAACTATAAAAATAAAGCCAAAGTTAATCCAGTTTTTCTTAAAACAATAAAATGTCTGTTAAAGTTTAACAAAATTCTTACAACATTAAACTTCAGCATTGTAGTTTATAAAAATTATAGTTTATAAAAATCAGAGCTTTTTTTCAGATGAAAAAGAATGATAGAACCTGGAGTGGTGGTGCAGACCTTTAATTCTATGATTTGGGGGGGGGCAGAGGCAGGTGGATCTCAATCTCTGTGAGTTTGAAGCCAACCTGGTCTACATAGTGAGTTCTGGGCCAGCTAGGGCTGCAGACAGACCCTGTCTCCTGCCTCAAAAAAATAAGGGGGAAAAAAAAAAGAAAAATCAGGACAAGGCTTTAATTGTGTATAATTTACAAACTGGAATAGATTCTTTTTTTTTGTCTTTTTTTGCTTTTTTATCTTTTATTTGTTTATTTTAAGGGATTTACAATATAATAGCACAGTTGTTTTCAGATAACATTGACGTTATTCAGTTTGCAATAGAATTAGGTAATTGGTGCATGTTTTTCAAAGTGAGCCAAATTATTAAGCATAAGCAATGAATGTAAGTAACATTCATGTAAAATCAATTTGCAAGTATCTATGTCCAAATTTTGAACAACCCAAGGTTCCCATAGTTGGAGAAGCTTGTATGCACAAGCATGTTGATCAAATAGGAGTCCAGTCTATATTGCTGTAGTCTCACGATTCACCCCAATCTCTCCGCAGCCCTTACATTCTACCAAGCCTCCTCTTCTGCAAGTTGTTTCCTAGGCTTTGGGAAAGGGGCACAAGTGGGTGAGAAGCAAAATCATGTATTTTCTCTGGAGATGTCATTTTGGACTCTAGTTTGTTCAGGTTGTTCCCCTTCATGGGTTGACAGCTTATAGAGTGATACCTTTTTAATCCTACTAACAAAGCACAAGCAGTTGGATGTACAGGCATTTAAGCAGTACTAATTATTATGGCAAGCTAAGCTGTGAGCATAGACACAGATGCTTAGATGGTATGCTAATCCACAAACTGTGGTTTCTCTATAAATGGTAACAAGTTCTTATTGTGGCTTATAACATCTCCTAACCCCTAGAGGACATAAGCTTGTGGGCATCTTGTATTATTTCCTCCAAGGGAGCGGAGAGAGCCAATAGCAGATTAGATTTGGGATATATTAGACACATGGCTGCCACTGATTCACAGTATCTCCAGGCAGATGAGGCGTTAGCTGATACTGCATGGATGGGTCTCGTTGCTTTGTTCTCAAAAGAGACCAATATTTTGCTTATTGCTTTAGTGGCCTTTATTAATGCCTCTCTGGCATTTCACAGGCCAGTTGTACATTAGCAAGTCACATCTCAAAACATCTTTTTCCATGCTCACACCAGGTCTTTGAACAACAGGACTTACTGCCTTTTTCCTTGCATTATCCTACTTATAGGCAAAAGGCCTTTATAATGTTGGGGGGGGCATTGAATCCCCGTAGCCAACACCTCCTAGACAGAATAATTCATTGCTGATATATTTGTCTTAATTACACAGCTTATAAAAAAATTACACAGCTTATAAAGAACTTACTATTATATTTGGCTCAAATAGAGAATTATCCTTTCACAGTTCCTAATGCCTATCAGTCAATAAAAAGGGTAGTATACCTGTTTTATAAGAAATTACACTATAACAATTGGCTCTAGTTTTTTACAGTAGGGAATGAGTTCATTACCATCATGCTTTTTCTTTTTCCTATAAAGGGGACAGGCAGGAAGGTTTCTCAAGCTTCTGAGAACGGTAAACTTCGTTAGGGTCTATTATAAATAGTTAACCCAATAGTATTCAGAGAGATTGCTCAGTGTCTGTGACTTTAGTGTTCAGAATGGGTCAACCTCTCTGCTGGCCATTTCCCAGTCCATCCTGTACAGCCAAATTTGTACGTTTTCAGGCATTTGTGTTGGTGTTTTTACCTGTGGGGAAGTATACGAATCGTCCTACCCATGGTGTTAGTTTCAAGATCTCCAAAATGAAAATTTACTCAAAGGTTTGGAACACAGAGTTTTCCATTTGTATCCCAGAAAGGATACTACCCCAGCTCCCACCTCCCTCTTTGTTGTTTTTTAGTGTTTTATTTTTTGACCTATAGATGCTTAAGTTTTATTACACATACCAATAAACAGGAAGCCAAGCATAAGTTTTCATTAAATTACCCAAACTGTTTCTCATTGATTGTATGCTACTTATTTGGAAGTAAATTTAAGCATAGTTCCTTTAAATTATCCTAAGAGTAAAAGAAAGTGTTACAAAATGATATTGTATAACTCAGAAAGCTATAGAACCATTTGTTGTTACATTAACCCCAAAGTTTATTGTTGGACAGTTCAATGAACAAATCTATAAATAAACAATTAACAGTTTTATATTCCCAATTAGCTCAAGTGTATTTACCTTTATCCAAAACCATACAACCAAAAATGCTTAACTAAGTCTAAACATTCACTCAAGCCTTAAAACTGATCTATAAATATCGTGGACAAGTTTGGGCAGAGTTGGGTACCTGCCAAATAAATTTTGACTAGATATACATTTTGTCTCTTATAATTATTTGACTAGACTGTGATTTCAGAAAAATCAAATCCATTAACTTATTTATGGTTCTATCTTTGTGATTTCCTGTGTAAATTCTCTACTGGAAATACCGTCCTATGTAAATATATTGTTTTTAATTTTTTAACAATTTTATTTTCTTCCTGTATGTGTGACTGTGTACTGTCTGCCATGCAAGGTCTTGTGCACCTGTGTGCAATGCCACGGAGTGTCAGAGGAGGGGTGTTGGATTCCCTCTGGAACTGGTTGTCGTCCTGGAATTGCGAGCACTTCAGTACTTAATACGATTTTGGTAATACTGTACTTGCTGACATAATATAATCTCTGAAAAAATAGATAGCAATTGACAAAAGCTCACTGTTCTTGAATACTTCAATGGTATGCAGCATGTTTGTAACATTTTGGTTCACACAGTGCTCTCCATATGCATCCTTGATTATTCATCATCTACTTATTTCACTAACCATTAATTGTTATAGGAGAAAATATTTCAGAAGTACTTAATTTGAGAATTGTTTTGTACCTCAGATGCTTAATCAAATCTGAATTTCTTAATGTCTTTTATAAGCCCAAATGTAGGTTCCATTTATGTATTAAAACAAAATTTTTTTAATTTTTAAATTTTTTATTGATTGTTTTGTGTAATTTCATACATCAATTTCCAATTCAGTTCAGGCATATATCCCCTTCCCTTACCCCACCCCCTCCTACCCATCCAGATCATGCATTCTGTCGTAACTTTTCTGCATCTTTTGTTTTTTTGGTTTTGTTTTGCTTTCATTTTTTTTTTAACAATATAGTGATTATGTTGGGAGTACAAGCATCCTTCATGTAAAACCAATTTGCAGCCAGTTGTGCCCAAACCCACACAGCTCATGGGTCCCACCGTCTCAGCAGGGGGTGCTTGTATGTTCAACCAAGTTGATTCAAAATGAGTGTTCCAGTCTATATTGTTGTAGTTTCACCTATAACCCCAATCGCAGCCCTTACATTCTACCGTGCCCCCTCTTCCGCAGATTGTTCCCTAGGCTTAGAAAAGGGGCACAGGTGGGATGAGAAGCAAAACAGTTACTTTCTCTGGAGCTGTGTCCTTGGTTCTCTAGCTCAATTCTGGCTGTTTTTTCTTTATGGGCTGCCATCTTGTCCAGGCATAACCTTCAATCCGTACTAATGAAGCACATGCAATTAGATATATAGGTATTTAAACAGTATAATATATAATCTTTCGATCCTACTAATGAAGCACTCGCAATTAGATATATAGGTACTTAAACATTATTAATTGTTATGGTAGGTTACTTTGGTATAGACACAGATGTTTGGATGGTATGTTGATCCATGAATTACATTTTCTTCTGTTAAGTATGACAGGGTCTTCGTGTGGTTTATAACATCTCCTAACCATTAGAGGATGTAAGCTTGTGGCATCAGCCGTGGGTTAAATTTTTTTTATGTGTATGAATGTACTGTCTGCATGTAGGTCTGTGCACCCGTGTCAAGCAATGCCGCAGAGGTCAGAAGAGGGTGTTGGATTCCCCTGGAACTGGAGTTAAAGACGGTTCTCAGCTGCCATGTGGATGCTGGGGATCGAACCGGGTCCTCGGCAAGAGAAGTCTGCACTCTTAACTGCTAGGCCATCTCTCCAGCCATTAAAACACAATTTTTAATGTACATACATACATATTTAAAATTTCTCAGGACCATCCTGCCCAAAGATTTTTTTTTTTTGAGTCAGGATTTCTCTGTCACCTCAGCAGCCCTGAAACTCACTATGAAACTCACCGTCTCACAGAGATTAACCTCTCTCTGGGTCCTGAGTGCTGGGATTGAAGTATGCGCCACCATACCCAGCTTATCCCCGAAGATTTTTGAGGGCCTTCTTGGTGCACCCTTTCTAAGCATGATTTTTAAAAAGAGGATCAAAATGGCAAATAGTCTTTGCTAGCTATAAATTACAAAGGAAGTTGTTGGTTTTTTGCCATTGTAAACAAACTGGGAGAATTCAAGTTCTCAGCACTGTCTCCTGAATTGGTCTTATTTCTAGCCAGTTCTAGCCAGTATGCCTGGATAGAATGGAAGCCCTGACCAACCAAAATAGTGCATATGCTTTATATGGCTTTTTTGTATCAAACTGAGCTTTCTTCTACCCTTCTCTAGTCCTTGGTGTTCAAGTACCCCATTTTCCAGGAGGCAGGTAGGACTGTGGTCCTGGCAAACAAAACTGTTCAAGGAGAGTATCTCAAAATCCTCTTCATTACAAAGTTAGAAAAAAAATATTAGATAACTGGAGAATTTTATCTCTTGGAAAATAATAAGTGAAATTTAGTCCTCAACTTTTCCCCAGATATAGAATAATGATCAAAAAACCAAGGAAGGGGAGCTGGAGGGATGGCTCAGTGGTTAAGAACACTGGCTATTTTTGGAGAAGACCTGAGTTCAAATCTCAGCACCCAAATGATGTCTAACAACCATCCTTAACTCCAGTTCCAGGGGATCTGATGCCCTCTTCTCTCCCCTGCAGGCACTGCACAACATGGGTACACTTGTACACATATAAGCATAGCACTCATACACATAAAAACAAAATGAACACAGGCTTGAGAGATGGCTCAGTTGTGAAGGGCAATTGATACTCTTGCAAAGGACCCAGGTTTAGTTACCAGTGTCCACACTGTAGCTCAAAATCCTCTGTAACTCTAGCTTTAGGGGATCCAGCTCTCACTTCTGACCACCTCCGTGGGCACCAGGCACACCCATGGTGCATATACATTCATGTAGGCAAAACACTAGTACACACAGGGAAAAAGAGTCTTAAAAACAAAACACACCCAGAAAGAGAGAAGAGAGAGAGAGAGAGAGAGAGAGAGAGAGAGAGAGAGAGAGAGCAAAACAAAACAGAAAGCAATCAGCAACTACTTTCCATTGTCAACTACCTAGGTAATATTTTTTTAACTCTGGCTTGGGTCACCTACTGATGACTGATATGAACAAAGTCATCTTTGTGCTTCTGTTTGTCTTACAGCTGGTCAAGTCGTCCTTCTCTCATTCCTTCTTTCTGCTTTCTCTCAGTGCCTTGCCTCTCCTTTCTCTCTTCCTGTCTCAGCATCTTTTCCTCTGCCCTCTCCTTCTTTCCCACGTTCTTCCTTCTCTGCTTCACTGCCCGTCTTCTCTTATCTCATTCACCTTGTGATCTCACATCCTTCTTTTACAAACGGAATGCTTTTGCACCCTGAACAGCAAGCCCCCATATGGGCAATCTGAGAGAGTTTTGTGGGACCAGGAGATAAGGGTGCTTGAGAAAGGCTGTATTGTAAAATATTTAATATGTTAAAATATTCAGATTTTATAAAATTAACATGCCTAGAAAAACACATAAAAGGGTACAGTTTATACTAAATGTGCCTTAGTGCTGTTCACTAATTAAACTAAGTGAATACTCATGATTTGTTTTATCATTTTTACATTAAGAAAATTTCTCAGATGGAGGATAATTACAGCAGAAGCCTAATTAGATGCTAACAGACCATAGTCTTTCTGTTCGGATGCATTAATGATTTCTTTTGTGTTGTAATTGTTGTATTCATCAGGGCATGTTAAGTGTTTCCTTTGCAATCATCATGAGGAGAATGCATAGTGCCAAGTGGGGGATGTGGCACTTCAAAAGAGCCAGTGATTTTGAAAATGGGTTTGATACTTCTAGTTGAGTTCATTGCAACTTGGCTATCTACATTATAAAAATTTCTAAAACTCCTGGCAAAACATGTCTTTTGTAAATCATACTTTTCCCTTAGTCAATTAAATGAAAATCACAAGTGCAATGACACTGAGTTATTCTGGATCACCGCTGCACTAATTATTTTGTGATGACTGTCAAGTAAAAAAAAAATCCAATAATATTGTCATTTGGTAGTATAAATGAATGAAAGCAAATGAAATGCATCAGGATTTGCAGGCTTCACTCTGAATGAACAAAGC
The DNA here is from genome assembly GCA_009823505.1 of Rhizomys pruinosus. Taxonomy (NCBI): domain Eukaryota; kingdom Metazoa; phylum Chordata; class Mammalia; order Rodentia; family Spalacidae; genus Rhizomys; species Rhizomys pruinosus. The sequence continues at coordinate 4,761,596 of VZQC01006553.1, forward strand.
AAGCTAGTAGCTATGGGTAACATAGATTTATAAAGTAAAAGTACACCCACAATGCATGCTCCAAGTCTAAAAGATTATAGGACTAAGTATTAATATGGTGCTCTATACTGTTGTTTGTTTTAATCACACTAATCTCTGAACTTGAAAAGCCAATGGCGAATAAAAAGAAAGCAGATTTAACAGTTACAATATCAAGATATACTCCTAAAATCATAAATATTTGATATGTAGCACACACACTATTTCTGCAGGTCTCTTAGGATCAGGGGGTTGGTGGTGTATTATTTTTAAGTAAAGAAAGTATATGAATTAATCTTGTATATCTACCTTTGAAACTTTCAAAAATTGAGGTTGTAATTTATCATTATCAAAACACTGAACTTTTATTATCAATAGAATTAAAGGATGGCCCCACATCGTATTAACAACTACTTTTTAGATTTCTAAAAATAGGTATTAAAACATGAATATTTTACTTTGGGGACATAGAGGCCTCCTGGAAAGCCTTGTCAGCAAGTGGGCTGTCCTGTTGTTCTACAGTGTGTGACATGAGCATTGTGCCAGGACCAGCATGCCAAAGACAAGCAACAGGAAATGACTCCTCAGAAAGATAAGGGCTGGCTTCATTAGCACCAACGAGCAGCCATGGGAAATTTCTCTTTCTTTCTTTCTTTCTTTCTTTCTTTCTTTCTTTCTTTCTTTCTTTCTTTCTTTCTTTCTTTCTTTCTTTCTTTCTTTCTTTCTTTCTCTTTCTTCCTTCCTTTTTTTCCCTCCCTCCCTCCCTCCCTCCCTCCCTTCCCCCTCCCTCCCTCCCTCCCTCCCTCCTCCCTCCCTTCCTTCCTTCCTTCCTTCTTCATGCCTTAACCCTGCCTCTCTCTGCCTTCCCCTCCCCTTGCTTTCCATCTTCCTTTCTTTTTTCCTTTGTGTTCCTTCTCTCTTTCTTTTTAAAATTTTTAAAATATTTTATTCAAGTTTTATCCATTCCATACAACATTTCTCAATCCAATTTAGACTCATTCTCCCTTCCATGCCCCTCCCACCTTCAAGCTCATGTATTCTGCTATATATGTCTTGCATCTTTTTCTCAGTCTTTTTAAGGTTTCTCTTTGCATAGGTTTACTGTTTCAGTCAGTTACTTGACCCAGTCCTTTTGTTCTTGTTGTTCCCTCCAATTTGTATTGCTCTAAAATATGCATACATACATCACACATATAACAAAATTATGATGTCTGAAAATAAACTATAAGTTAATTCCAAAACATGTTTATGAAGTCACATTTTTCACTTTAATTTTATATTACTCTAAAATATGCATACATAACCTCCACCCATATACCAAAATTACAAAGTCTGAAAATTAGAGGTAGGTTAATTCTAGGGCCCATTAAGGGATTCACATTTTAACAATTTTGACTTTATCATCTCTAGCCATTTCTTAGCTCTTAGAGCCACACACACACACACACACACACACACAAACACACACACATACACACACACACACACACATTCATCATTATAGACAAGAGTTTTAATGTTAAAAATTCAAGTTCCTTCCATTTCTTGTATATTTCTTTGTCTTTGTGGTTCACATCTTCTCTGCCAAGGCCTTTAAAAGTATGCAGTATTTATAGAAATGAGTGGTTCTTTTTTTATTATTTTTTTTATTTATTTCTGTATGTGTGAATGTGCTGTCTGCGTGCAAGTCTGTGCACTTGTATCATGCAATGCCGTGGAGGTCAGAAGAGGGCGTCGGATTCCCCTGGAACTGGAGTTCTCCTGGAATTGGAATTTCAGACGGTTCTCAGCCGCCATGTGGGTGCCGGGGATCGAACCCGGGTCCTCTGCAAGAGCGGTCGGCGCTCTTAACCGCTAGGCCATCTCTCCAGCCCGTGAAATGAGTGGTTCTTAAAGCATGTCTAATGGAGTATTAAGCTTATTTAGTGGAAATAAGAATTCTCCCTTATATACATATAAGAGTGTATACAGAGAGAGAGAGAGAGACAGAGAGACAGAGACAGACAGAAACAGACAGATAAAGAGATAGAGACAGAGACAGAGAAGAGAAAGATTCCTTGATCAGATAAAGTATATTTAAGAAGTTCTGGTTTATTTGTACAAAGTTTCCTAAATTCATTTGCCCTTAGAATGCTTACAAGATTAGTGATTCTTCCATAGTATCGTCTTTATTAAACACTACCCAGTCAGTTTCCTCCCCACAGTCTCCTTTTTGGCTATGTTCTACCTACTGCTTTCAGAATAATCTTCCTAACAGTCACATGGTCATTTATTTCCAGGCATTTTACTGAGCTATTAGGTCTTACAGGACTCTGGAACCAGATAAACTAGCATTGCATATGTGGCCCTGACCTTTACTGAACATGATCTGTCTTGATTTCCTCAGATTTGAAATGGACGTAGGATCAAATTGTCACTATGTGTATGGCCCTTAAAAATAGATTTCTAGCATATAGTAAATATGGTAAAAATGTTTGCTGGTTTTGTGTTAAAGTCACCAGATTTTTCTTAGGAAGAGCATATAAAAGCCCAAACCTCTGGGGTGAAAGCAGACAATAAAATTAAAAAAAAAAAAAAAAAAGATAGTTATGTTGTCTACATGAGAAGTTACCAGGAATTTGGAGCTGAAGGGTACTCAGTGTGAGAGAGCAGCAAGAGGGACTGGTCAACACGGGGGCTGCAGGGAGGTGCGGACCACACCACGCTGAGACTTGTTAATGCTTGTTCTCAGTGGTCTACAGTGCTGCCAAACAGAAGCTCTTTGGCATTCTTTGAGATGCTAGTCAAAGGCAGCTATGCACATAGGTGGTCCTGGTTATGCATGGAGGAAGGAATCTCTTCCTAAATGTTGTCACCCTTCAGAAAGAAGCCTGGCATTCATGGGTTGGCAAGCTGATCTCAAAACTGCCCTGAAGTCTGGAAGCCTTTCCTCTCTCTTGCCCCACTGTAGAATCTCCAAGGGGAGGGCAAGGGGAAAACATGACTTGCGAGAAAGTGGCTTAGCCTATTCTATTTAAACCTCAAAGGATGGAATGACCCCAGCTAAATTTAGACCCCTCACACATTGCATAACCTGTATGACCACTTTAGGAGGCTGGTGTACAGATAAGGAAACTGAGGCTTCTAGAAGGCTTGATCCCATCACTAACAATGGTAAAGCCAGCATTCAAATTCAGGTCCCACTTCAAACTTCTGCTGTAGTTTGCTCTGTCATTCTTTTGCACATATAAAATGCTCTGGGGTAGCAGTCCCTGGCTCTGAACAAAGGACAAATTCCTTAGCCTAGCTTGAATATCTCCTTCAATCTGGAAACCACAAAGTTTCTTAATTAGAATACTGGATTCTTACAATTATAGTTGACAGAAAGTTCTCTGGGACTTTACTTCTCATTTTTTAAGGGACCTGAGTTCAATTCTCCTTGGCAGAAAGTGTCTAAATTCACCTTGAAATGGATGAAACTTTCACATGATTTTTTTCTGCTCTGCTCTTTGCCACTGAGTTCTGCCCATCTGCCAGGGCACCTGCCTGACACTGCCATCTGTCTTCCTGCTGAGATTTCCATGGAGGGCTTGCCAACACATTCCCCTCATACTTGGTTCTGCTTGGCTGCCTGAATTTACATGGTCCTTTGATGAGTCTTTGCTCGTGTTACAGTCACAGTCTAATTGATTGGTCTAGATTTTTAGGTTCCAGCCACTCTTGACTGCTCCCATAACTAAGTGAAGTGAGGCTTGGATATGTAGCAAAGATGGTATGTTCTTGTATGTAACTTGGGGATACTGGTATAAGTAGACTGGAGGTCACAGAGAAAAAGAGAAACTGATTTCTGATGTCATTTATCTATAGGTCAGTAAGATACAGCAAAAGGGAGAAAAGACGAAGAGTAGTTTTAAATAACATAAGTGTCTTGTTGCTGTATGATTCATTTTCATGTCTGATCTGAGGAAAGGCTGTTGGGCTTCAGCCGGTTAAGTGAATATATTTTTAACTTTCCAATCCCAAGCTAACTGCTATTAAGCCACCTTCCAGGAAGTAAGAAGCAGTTTATCCTCACACTGACAAACCTGGAAAGATTCATTTTTGATCCAGTGCTATAGTAACAGTGACGTATAAAACGTCACCAGCAGAAAGCTCACACCAACAATGAATACTTTAATTTCTACTAGTCATTTTGGAAACTATTTGTGTTTTCTGAACCTACCTTCTTATGGCCCAAATCTTTTCTCTTGCTAGTTTACAGTGCTGATGAAGTTAAGATACCAAATAACGGAACTGTTTGTAAGTTAGTAAAATTAAACTGTGAGTGCTCTCTGTGAATGGCATGTCCCTGACATGTGGATCATCCTTTTTTTCCTCTAAGACTAGTAGCCAGTGTATGTTGCTTTCTAAGAAAGGTACAAACCATAGAAAGATAAAACATAATGGTAGTCATTAGAAATGACATGTCTGTATAATGTAAGTAAATGTAGCATTATCGGTAGAAAAAAAGGAACAAAGACATTTGTTCTTTTTCTTTTTAAAAAAATATTTTTATTGAACTTTTGTGCATTTCACACAGTATTTCTCAGTCCAATTTAGAGTCGTTTCCCTTTCCATGTCCCTCACCCCACCCAAATTTGTGCATTCTGGGATACATGTCTTGCATCTCTCTCTCAGTCTTTTTAATGTTTTTCTATGCAGAGGTTTATTGTTTTGGGCAGAAGTTTACTGTTTCAGTCGGTTCTTTGACCCAGTCCTTTTGTTGTTGTTCCCCCTAAATTGTATTGCTTCCAAAATTATGATGCCTGAAAATCAACTGTATGTTAATTCCAGAACATGTTTATGAATTCATTTTCCTTTTAATTTTATGTTACTCTAAAATATCCATACACACCCTCCATCCATATACCAAAATTACAAAGTCTGAAAATAAGTGGTAGGTTAATTCTATGACACGTTAAGGGACTCACCTTATAACAGCACAGTTGTTTTCAGATAAAAAGAAATATAACATTAACTTTGCTCAGTTTGCCTTACAACTAGGGATTAGGTGCCAGCATCCACATATGAGGGATACCATTCATTGTTTTTCTGGGACTGTGTTACTTCACTTAGCATAATGGCTTTAAGTTCCATCCATTTGCCTGCAAAGTTCATGATGCCATCTTTCTTTACCACTGCATAGAACTCATTGTGTAGATGTACCACATTTTTGTTATCCACCCGTCTGTTGAGGGGCATTTGGGTTGATTCCAGCTCTTCGTTATTGTGAAGAGAGCTGCAATAAACATAGATGTGCATGTATCTCTGTAGTAGGATGAGTCTTATGAATGTATACCCAGGAGTGGTATGACTAGGTCAGGTGGTAGGCTCATTTTCAATATTTTAAGAGTTCTCCACACTGCTTTCCATAATGGTTGTACAAGTTTACATTCTCATCAGCAGTGGATGAGTGTTCTGCTTTCCCCACAGCCTCTCCAGGATTTGGTATCATTTGTTTTCTTGATCTTAGTGCACATACATATGTATACCCTATACCCACATACATTTACATGTATATATACATAGCCACATTCACACAAAATAACAAAGTTTAAATTGTAATGACAATATTTTTACAATGGGTAAATTCTAATCACAGGATCACAGCTGATATTACATAAAATTTTTAGTTTATGAGTTTGCTTTCCATTGCTGTGATTAAACACTGACCAAAACTAACTTTTTAAATAAATTTTGTTTTGTGAAGAGAACATATGCTATTGAAGTATATGTTGTTTGAAAGTTGAAATTATTCTGGAAGTTTTGATTATCTCCTAAGAGTTCTAAGTTCCTAGTAATGAATACAGCTAAGCCATTTGTGCAGATGTCTGCTAGTTAATGAGTCCAAATCTCTGAAGTGGAGAGAAGAGTTGACCAAGATGCAGATAATTTATTCTAATTGGTTTGGTAGCCATCATGGTAAGGGCCTACTACTTGCTAGCAACCGATTCATTCATGAGTATCTAACAGGGTCCAGCTAATGCATCAAGTTTGACATCTTCCCATATAACTCTTGGGAGAGGCTTAATTAATCCTAAGAGAGATTCACAGGGAGAAAATAGTTTTCATTTTTCCTTTGGAAATGGTACTAACTGAATAAGATGTCTGGATTCAAGTACGTGATTTGTGACTATGAAAGGAGGTAGCTGAGGACAATGAGAACATGTGCCAGAGTAAGGAGAGAAAAGAATTGACTCCATGATCATCATACAGTAGACCAACAGCTGTTTCTGGACTTTTTTTGTTATTTGAAATGCTGTATGTACTCAGTACAGTGACATTATGAGTAGACTTTTCTAGATTACATGTGGTTTCCAGACTTAGTAAATAAAATGTAGGTTATTCAGTTAAATAAATATCCAGATATGTGGTATTTGCTTCATGCAATACTGGAGACATCCAATCACAAACCACATACTGTTTATTTGAAATTTGAATCTAGCTACCTTGCATTTTATCTGGCTACCTTAAACTCACAGTACAGTGAAGTCTACTTAATTCAGCATAGAAAAGATTTTTCAGGTCCTATTGGGCATGCTCCTTCAGAAGAGAAAGAAATATGTTTTATAGCTTGTGTATGTGTATTTAACAGCTTCTGATTCTCAAGAATCAGTAAGAAATGATCAATCTATTTTTCTTCTGGAAGCCTGTCCATGGATTCCCATGTAGATTTGCGATGCTGTTATAAAGGTAACAATAGAAAGAGGAAGATGGAACTTATTTAAAACTAAAATCTAAGAAACTCCTTTACTATGTATGTAGAGAGTCTCAGCATCTCACCATGGTTCTAAGGAGTCTGTGACATTATGGGAAGCAGCCATTGCAATCTGGATATCGGACTTTTTTGTCTTTTTAAAAAATTATTTATTATTTTTTTATTTTTTAAGACAAGGTCCTCCTGTAGCCCCAGCTGGCCTGGAACTTACTATGTGGACCAGGCTGGCCTTGAACTCACAGAGTTTTACCTGCCTCTGCCTTTTGAGTTCTGGGATTAAAGGCCTGCGTCACCATGCCCCACCTGGATATAGAACTAAAAAAAAAAAAAAAAACCCCATTAGGTCTCTTCTGTATGATGATTCTGAAGAACTTCTGAGTTGTACTTTTTTTTTACTTAGAAACAAGAGAAACTCATGTAACCAAACACCTATGGTCTTCCTCTCCTGTCCCTACTTTGAGCAGAATGAGTAGGACAAGATAGACACAAATCAAGTGACTTGCACTACCTCACTGCATGGCCGAGTTTTATGTCTAACTCCAGAGATGACACAGAGATTCGTTGCAAATGCATTATTATTATTATTATTATTATTATTATTATTTTATCTTTAAACAAACAGAAAAGAACCATTTTGCCTTTTCTCAGAAGGCAAGTGCAGCCAGTGCCACACATGAAAATGATACTTAAGGAAGCACACATTGCCTTAGAATGAGTTCTTGCCTCCTGGGCAGTTCATGGAATATGCAATCTTAATGTGTTATCCTGCATTCAAATGGTTATGATGCCCATATTGTGAATTTTCTAAGCCCCTTCAACGTACAAAATGTAGTTCTCATGGAGAAAACTATGTAACCTGCAGGTTGACAGGTATGCTTCCAGTCACCAACCATCCTGGAGAAGAGGACTGGAGAGGCGGAAGCCGGCTGCCTTGTAGTAGTGGAAGAGTGCTTTGTAGGAGAATGCTTGGCTCAAGCAGTGGAATCTGGAGATCAGAATGAGGGTAGCAAAGCTGCATAGAGGTGTGGTCAAGTTGAGGCCATCACGAGTGCCCTGTGACGTGTAATGTGTAATGCTATCGAACTAAAGATCTTTAATGTTTTTTAATTTATTATTATTTTTTAAGTTTATGTGTATGAGGGCATTGCTTGTATGTAGGTAGGTGAACCTGTGTCATGCAGTGCCCACAGAGGTCAGAGGAGGTGTTGGATTCCCTGGAACTGGAGTTATGGACAATTGTTAGTCACCATGTAGGTGCTGGGAATTGAACCTGGGTCTTCTGTAAGAACAGTCATTCCGTTAACTGCTGAGCCATTTCTCCAGGCCCCTGATTAAGATCTTGAAGACCATTTGTCAAGAATATTAGGAAAGTAACTACAGCTGTTTTCTTCTTACAAAGAAGGGATAATAATCCCAGTTTATCAACTGGCAGGTGAGGGATTCGATCTGCTAAGTCTTAAGGGGCTCTTTTGCTCATTTTAGACTTCTGTGAATCCCAAGTCGCAGTGAGTTTTCACATGTCACTGCACAGTAGAGTCACCATGAGAATTTGGAGAAAAACAAATCTGAATGCTAAGGCCACACCTGTGAAGACTGTGAGCTTCAGGATCTTTCTCAACGCTCCCTAGAACGGATTCTAACACACAGTAATTTTCAGAATGAGTGTACTGGTTAGACAGCTGTGATGGAATTCCAGATTGTAGTTTGGACTCTGACTTGACTGAAGATGTAATGTTAAGCTACTTCTTAACTTCTGGTTCCTTGTTTACTATGAAGAGAGAGGGGTGCATATGCTTCTAGAGCACTTTTTCTTAAAATTGCATTATACTAGTGCAGGTGACCCTAAAGAGAATTATGCGAAAAGCATTTACCAATCTTCGAGCAGTGGAAAAGGGTTTCTCTTCTGAGACACGGGAGTTCCAGGCATTCATTTTCTCTATTTTAATGACACGTTATAAGGGATTTTTATTTCTCTCAGAGAAAGTGGGGCACCAACTATCTTTGGATGGTGTGTTGTTTCAGTAGCATTCTGTTTGAAGCCAACATGTTCCCTAGCTTGTGCACAAACAGATGAAGGATAAAAACACAATTCTAGAAGCCCCTCTGTTACCGCAGTGGGAATCATCTGATTGATCCATGACTGGAGCTTTCCCTGGCCATTGTGAGGACGCTGTACTTCTTGTATGTTCTTTGGAGCTTGCTGTCTTGGTGATTTGCTTAGGAGGAATGTTAATAGCTTGGCCCTGGGCATCCCCATTGTTTCATGGTCTTGACCTCAGTTCTAAAAAAACTGACGCCTTGCCGGGCATGGTGGTGCACGCCTTTAATCCTAGCACTCAGGAAGCAGAGGCAGGCGGATCTTTGTGAGTTCAAGGCCAGCCTGGTCTACAGAGTGAGTTCCAGGACAGCTGGGGCTACAGGGAGACCCTGTCTCGAAAAGACCAAAAAATAAAAAAATAAAAAAATTGAGGCTTTTTCTCCTTGTAACTGTGGTCATGGTGCAGGCAGGTGATGACGGACACAGACTACAGCTGTGCACTTTAAGGGGGACTCCAGTTATTAGTTTTTCTCAAAGAGGTTGCTTGGATCTCAGGTAATTCATACTTATTGGTGAGGTTTTATTTTTTTTTAACTAACTTCTGCAAACAAATAACCATATGAATGTATACTATTGTGAGGAATAAAACATCGGTATTTTATAGGAGCAACATGCCTCAATAATTTAAATATTTTAAGTGTGAATTTTTTTTCTAAAAGAGAAGCTATGTTTGGAAGGAGGGGTTCATGGTTTTTGTGATACCTTGTAAATTTTTGGTTGCTTTTTTTAAAGGCCCACTATTACGTGGACATTTCATGATAAATCATCAGTAAGAAAGAACTCAACAAGATAGTATCAGGAGAAATTTTGGAAAATTTAAGTAACTGGTAAGGATTAAGCACCCGTTTTTTAAATATTCTGAATGCTTCTGAGTGCTAAGACTCGATAGGGTGTTTACGTAAATATTAGTGAAGTGGGAAAGAACTTTTTTTTTTAAATCTGGGAGTGCAGCAACAAATCAATAAGGATCACAGGGCACCTTGTTAATGACAAATCACAGGAGGCGGCTCCAGAAAGGTTGTGAAAAGTAGTTTCTCATTGCAGGAACTGGGTTGGGCCACTCCGTGGCCCCCCTTCTCAAACACAAATATTTTCATATAATAAAAGCCTGTTTCCTTATGCTTATAATTCAGCCTCCATCCCTCTGACGCCACCATTTTAAAGGGGCTTGCTGAGAAGTCTCCGCCCAACTTTCTGGGTTTTATCTGTCTGAGAGTCTATCTTGCAGAGGTGAGGGGTCCCTCTGGGGGTTCACTGCGGGTAAGAGGGACTAGAAACACCCACTAGGACCCATCCCCGGCAGCCAGCGGCTGAGCATGCGCCGAGAGTTTGTGCAGCTGGCCCTGGCTGCCGCCGCTGCTGCCTCGTCCGGACTTGGTGAGGACTTGGGAGGGACAGCGGCGCGCTGGGAGGTGGCTTAGCAGAGACTTTCCAGCAACTGCTGCCCGGGACTTTTTTTTTTTTCTTTTTCCCAGGAGGCTGCGACGGCGACTGCTTGGGGGAGAGGAAGAGAAGGAAGCGTCTGCTGTTGCTGGAGCCAATGCCGCCCTTTGGCTCTCCGGGAGGAGCGTCCCTGCCCGGATGAGTGTCTGCCGTGCGTCCCTCAGGGTCCCCCGGTGGGAGCGGGGCACGGAGCCCCGCGCGGAAGGTGAGTGGCCGCACGTCCCGCGTCTCTCCAGCCCGCGGTCCCTGTAGCTCGCTGGTGTGGCTTCGGCGCTGCGCCCGCGTCCTGCTGGGGGCGCGCGGCTGTGGTGGCGACGCTGGCCACCGCTCTGGCTTTGTGCTCCGGGCGGCGGGGACCGCGGGGTCCGGCAGGCAGCGGTGCGGGGCTTCGGGACGGGGATGAATGACTGACCTTGCATGGGCACTGCTGCACCGGCCGGATCCCCCCACCTTCCCTTCCCCTTCCCGGACACACCAGGCCACCCACCCCAGGCTCATCCATTATTCTGAGATGGAAAACATCGTTTCTCACGTTCTCCCAAGGAAACCCTAGTCTCTGGGCAGGATCCCAGCCTCTGCTCCCCCTCTGGTTCCCCGAGTTCACACAGAACTTCACGGTGGGGTGCCGGGTCGGCGGGTGCAGAGTTGGGGTGGGGGCAGAATTGTCTTCAGGCTCTCGAGGTAGGTGACGGGGGTGTGAGGGGGGTGAGGGGCGCCCGTGACGTCTCCGCCTCGCAAATGCTTTCTAACCTTTAGGACAGTTGCGCGCTGAGCTGTCCCTGGAGGAGGGAGCAAAGAAAAAACTCTGATCAGAATGCAGAGGGCCTCACTGCAGGTCCCTTGGGAACCAGTTTTCTGTGTGTCTTCATTCATCCAGAGAGTCAATCTTTTCTCTTCCCAGCAGGTGTTATCTGAAGCTACGTTAGAACTTTAGGGAGTTTTGTACCCCTATGTCTCTGACAAATGAGTTTTAATGGGACAATGATGTTTGGAATGAACTAGGCTTTGAGATCCTGGGGACCCAGCTGAGAGAGGACTGACCAAGGCGGGATGGGGGTGGCTGAGCGGTGGTGTGAAGTTCTGCTTGTCCCCACCCCAGCAGATCTCCACTGCTTTGCCTGGACGGGTAGGATGTGGTGAAAGGATGGGGTTGCTCTTTTCGGAGACTCACAATGGCCAGAGAAGATTCGGTGAAGTGCTTGCGCTGCTTGCTTTATGTCCTCAATCTGCTCTTTTGGGTAAGTACAATAGTTCCACTACCCCAACAGGTGGGGACGGCTGGACTTGGTTTTCTGTAGTCACCAGATAAGGCGCCAAAGGGAATGGCTCAGCATTGATTAATGACATGGGATCACACCCAATGTTTTTCAGGGAAGTAGAGTTTTAATTTCTTAGAATGCCTTTGATCTAACTCAAGTTCTATTTGTAATTAAAAAAAAAAGTTCCTGGATACAAGTGCCAGTTAAATTAGACATGACGTTAATCTAAGGATATAAATAAATGCACGTGTTTGTACTGGTAGATAAGAGAATTATGGCACCCTACTTCAAGAACCGCTTGTTTGCAGGAATTTTAGATAACTGTGCGAGCTATAAATATTTTCTTTACGTCACCATGGCTTATATAAATTGGTTGGGCCAAGCTGTCTTTGTTAGAATTCATTCCTAGATATTTCTATCAAAAGTGTAAATAGATATTTTAGGAATTCCATACAGTCTAAAGGTGGTTTTCATGTAACTATTTCTGAATTGGCAATGTTTAAAGAAATTTATGTATGCTTTTGGAAAACCCCACAGCCGATTATAGAAATAAAATACATAATATTTAACAAGTGCATGGGAATCTTTATGCTCTATCAATTAATGACTTTTTATGCTTTACATACACTTTCATACAGTGTTACTGTGTTACTTATAATGGTTAGGACAACATAAATATTAAAACATTGAATATGAAATGAGGAGTCTGTCTTGCTTAAGCAAGTTCCTTTTCCCACTTTTGTGTTCTGTCAATAGTTTATATTCAGTATTTCCTGGTAAGAAATTTAATGTACAGTTTATTTCTTTGGCAGGTTGGCTGGCAGTGACCAGCCTGTATCTCCAGAAGCTTTCACGTGTGGTCTTGAAAGGGTGACATTTTTTGTGAAACTGCTTCTTTGCAGTTGGTACCATTCTAAGATTAAAAAATAAGCCTTCTTTCAATGAGTAATCTGAACAACATCTATAAAGTACAGCTTTTTTATCAGTATGAAAAAATCAAGCATTGAATATCTACAGTCACTATTTGGAAATGGGAAACCACTAATTGATCTTATTGTAGATTTTAAATTCTAAAAAGTTGCATTTTTCAATGGATTACTAAATTACCTACTTTGCTGTCAGGTATTTAGACTTTACTGGTGTTTTATATGTGTGTATTGTGCTTTTTAACTATAGATTCATTGCATTTCATCACTAAAGAGACTTTTATGGATGGCCTGATTGAACTTCCTTTCTTTGTGAATCAGGAAATTAAGAGCAGGTTAAATGGCATGTCAAAGGTCAACTACTCCAGTGGTGATGGTGCTGGGGAAGGAGGCTGAGCTCCCTTGCCCCTAAGTGGTACCTTTAACAAGTGGCCTTTACTCACTTTTGAATCCTGCTTGCCATTAATAGGATTTTTTTGTTTTGTTTTGTTGCTCACTAAAAAATTAAGCAATTATTAGAGAATTTTTTAATAATTTATTTTATTGGGGAAAACACCCAAATCTTTCTGCAAAAGTATTGCTCTTCTGAAAGATGAAATTTGCTTAAAAATACTTCTTAAACATTTTCAGGGTTCTTTGTCACCAGGGGCTGTAAAATGCCATTCTTTCATTGTTATCCTGTCCTTACGGTTCTGACTTTGTGAGGGTGTGTATGTTCTGGTTAGTGTGTTAGATTGCGACACTTTTTCTAGCTCTTCTCTCTTCCCCTCTAGTATCGCCTTTTCTACAACAGTCCAGGTTAATAACCTAATATGCTTCTAATATTTTAATTTGTTATATTTGGAAGTAATACTCATAGCTATCCACATGTACCTAGTCACATTCATATCCATTCATTATCGTTCACTTGCTATTTTTGTAATTAAGCATTATAGGACTGGGACTGACATGACAAAATATATGTGATGACAACAGCAATGTGACAGAAAAGCAGCCAACATCCCAAACTAAAATACAAAATAGCTCACATGTGTTTGCCAGGTACACTTAATGTCTAAGGTTCTGAAACAGGCAAAATAGTTTTTATTATTTTAGAGCTGCTGTGAGCATTTTGAACAGTAAGTAACACATAGTGTTATCTGTTTAGAGGGAATGTGGCTAGTTGCTATTAAAACTATTGACAGTGCTCCTCAAGGAGACTACCAGGAGCTGGATTGCTGCTACTAGTGGTGGTTACAGTAGTAAGTTCCTGCTGCCACTACTGTAATTCTTTTGATTCAGTAACTTTTTATGTCTCTACTGCTTAAAAATAAAGACACTAGCTGGGCCTGGTGGCCCAGGCCTTTAATCTCAGCACTCATGAGGCACACTCAGATCTCCATGAGCTCAAGGCCAGCCTGGTCTACATAGTAAGCTCCAGGCCAACTGGAGCTATAAGGAGACCCTGTCTCAAAAATAAATAAATACATAAATAAATAAATAAATAACTCCATTATCTGTACAAAGTATTTGTTGCCACTGTGGTTTTTAATTTTTGCCATTCTGAAAAGTTTTATGTCACTGTTACTTCCAGTACTGGGAAGGATGAACATTGTCATAAATATTTACATTCTTTTTTGATGTGTATCATTTCATCTTACATTTTATACTCATTGCCTATTTTGAAGTTTGCTTTCTTGTTTGTTGATTTCTTCTGCTGTACATAGTAATTAGACATGTTGCTGTGTATTCTTTTTAATGTCAGTTTTCTATTGGTTCTTTTATGGCATCAATATCTTTTGTCTTGGTTAAGGTTTCTTTTTCCATAAAGCCTTTAAGGTTTTATAATTCATCTTTTATTTATTATGTGTGTGATGTGTGCTATGCCTGCATGCAGGTGGGGGTCAGAGGACAACCTTATGGAGTTGGTTCTCTCCTGCCACTCTCGTATGGGTTCTTGCTATTGAACTCAAGTCATCCATCCAGCTTGTAAGGCAAGGACTTTATTGACTGAGCCATCTTATCAGTTCTAAAAAATGTTTGCCATCCAAGTAAAAATATCTCCTGGGCTAGGCATGGTGCCTCATGCCTATAAACTCAGCAAGGAGAAGGATGATGCAGGAGAATTTGCTATGAATGCAATGCCATCCCCTTGCTACACAATGAGACTTTATCTCAAAGAACAAACAAACAAAAATTTACTGAGGTTTTCCTTAGGCTTTTATGAAATAATTCTAGCTTTTGGCGATAAAACATTGTCTTCAGATCTCCTTTTGTCATCAGCTTAGAGTAGCTTTCATCCCTGTGTTGGCATGCTCCTGGGTATCTATAAACTACTCTCAAATTCTCATCACAGCCTAGTAAAAGAGTCTGCTTTCTCCTCCCTTCTTTTTTTAAATAAAGAAACCAGTGCTTAGACAAGTCCAGCAACTCTCTAGCAAGTAGCAAAACAGGAATTCAAAGTCCAGTTGTGTTTATTTATCTATATGAAGCAAAGTTACACAGTTGGGAAGAGTGGTGAATTTATCTGCAGTGAAGTCAAGTAAACATCCTCAGTAGGGAAGGATTAGCTGTCCTCCTGTTCACTCCAAATCCTCCGGGACTGGTCTCTCCGAATACAGGAGCATTACCTGGGCTTGCTGCTAAGCTGCAGACTCCGTTTCCCTGTGTGCCCTGGGAAAGGTGCTGTTTGCTCTCTTTTCTGTTGACATCTACTCATGGAAGGGAATCTGGGAAGCACTGTGAAAGAGGTAGGGGTGCCCCGAGGGCAGCCTCCAAACCAGCAAGCATTTATTTTACATTTCTAAATCGATAAGTGACAAATCACTTTGTAAAGGAGAGCTCCTACCTCAATTTCTGCATTTTCAAGATGAGCAAATAGAACTTGTAAAAGTCTGAAGTCCAAGTTCTACTTGGGACAGAAGTATAACTGAGACCTAGGTTCCTTTGGCATTCTGTTCCTTGCTAACAGATTCATTGTAAAAAGGAATCAGCCGGGGAGCTGTAGACATCTGTCATCTTTGAAGAGAAGCTGATGGTTTCACTGTCATCCTCTGTGAGACTCTGTGACTTACACACTGTGGAAGGATTTAAAAAGTTTGCTTTGGGAAGTGACCTGTTTTGTGCAAACTATAGGTATATATTCCATAGCACAGCTTAGGAACCGTGGGTATTTATACAACACTCATTTACACAATGTGATTTAGCATCTTTCTCCTTATAATTAGATTCAGGGGAAACTAGTCCATGTATGCAATAGAGTAAATTTCATATTTATAAATATTTGTTAAGAGCCATCATTTTCTAAGCTATAAGAATATAGCAGTGTCCTGAGGAGTAATATATTAATGTATTTCTATCAAATAATGCCTGCATTATTTTCTTTTACATATTTTGAAGTTTAGATATGGGACGGTACTGCAGAAAATGTAAGCAGCTATAAGAATAGTTTATAGCTGTGATAAGTACAGTGTTCCTACCAATGTGGTCATCATGAATGAGAGCTGGAATTAGGTCTGTGATTTGCTACATGTATACTGAATTCATAAATTAAAATATCATTACATACCTCATAAATATATACAGTAATTACACGCTTAGTAAACAGGAAATACAAGTCTAAAAAGGCAAATAAAAACTAATTTGGAAAATTAGCAAAGTACACCATCATTAGCTGGGAGTGTGGGTTGTTTACCAAGTTCTTTTAGGTATTGTAATGTCAAGATCAGTCATTAAAGCAATTCATTCTCATTTTAGTTCAGTTAATTGGTGTGGCCATGTTCTATATTTGTCCCTATTTTCTCAATCCCAGTGAGTAAAATCACCCTTAGAGAATGCGATCGTTTTCAAGCATTTAAGCCATTCATTTTCAGAGTTGCTTGTTTATTGTGGAATAAGGCTTTATCTTGGTATTTAGTTTTACTGGTATTTCATGTAAAACCACAATGTTGGTAGACCGCTGTTAGGAGAAAATTCTGAGACAGAGTAGTATGCAATCTTTGTAGCTTAAAGCACACCTAGTCAAGGTTCTAACCTGCATTGTAAATCATTGTTTGTTCAGCATCTCCCTTTAGAAAACTTCCAGTGATGGCTTGCTTAGTTCTTGTTAAAGCATTTGATTTTGTGAAAGATCTCTAAGGCACACCCTATTTGGAAAAGTAAAAACCATTTCCATTTAATTTAATTCTTTTCCCATTCACTCACCTAACATGTATTAGGCCCACTACTGAGTAGCGAGTACTGGGTAAAACAAGAAACAGGATAAAGGCTCCCCCAGGTCTGTACGGAGAACATTCAGCAGACTGTGGGTTAAGAGGGGGGACTGGAGACATCATTTCCCTTGGGCTGATATTTGGGCTGGTGTCCATGGAGAAGTAGAGGTTACTTTGTTTCTGAAGACAGGAAGGCTGGGACAGGGTGACATTTCCAGCAGAGACAACTGCATAAGCAAAGACATTGAGGCCCTGGGAGGTGTGTGTGGTGCCCTTTGCAAGGACTTTTGTCCTTGTCCAAGTGTGGGAAGGAGCTGGCAGGAAACAGGACTGAAGAAATAGATTAAAAGATGACTGAGAGTGCGTTGTGTCACTGTTCAAGAGTTTAAACTTTATTCTCCAGGAGGGAGTTGAAGGAAAAGGAAGTGAGATCTGGGAAGCAACCACAGGGACAGCTAGGAGCCGAAGCACTTGATCTTGTTCTGTGGAGGTAGAATCTGAATTGGAGAGAACTATTATTAAGGTGACCTGGCCTGCCAAGAGAGGATGGGGACCTGAACTCGCTAGAAGCAGCAGGAAATGGAGAGGAATTTGCCAGACGCCTCTCAGGAACCTTGCAAAGGATTCAAAACTAATTAAATGTCCGGTGAGGAAGAGGGAGAGGTTCAGGCTGTCTGCCAAGTTGCCAGTCTGCGTGATTGAAGGGTTCATTATTCCACTCCCTAGGCTTAGCAACACAGTGGGGGATGTTCAGGCTTCAAGAGGTGTGGATCTGAGTTCAGTTTTAGATATGTTGAAACTGAGAGTGTCCAGTAACTGTGTCATGTCCACACGGTAGACCTTCATATATATGATTATTCCATTTCTGGATTGATTTAGGAATAGTCTAGACTCTTATGCTGAGAAAGATTAAGAGAAGTCCTTAGTTCAAAAGTGACTTGTGATCATAATAGGTAATGTATTTGGGCGCTTTTCCATCCTGAGAATCTTCTATGAATTAGAATTTATTCATTATGATCATTTAAAGGTAAACAAACAGACTAAGAAATGATTAAATGACATACCCAAAGTCATCATACTGAAAAGGTACAGAGCTTGGATTCTTAGAGTTCAGAGTTTAATGGTTTCCTATTGCCGAGGTGGTTGAGACCATCCACCTTCAGTTTGGCTCCTGAGGCCATTATCTGACCTCTGCCTGCTTGTGCATTCTCACCAGGAACATATCACTCTGGGATCTTTGCTCCTCTTTCTGACAACAATGCTCTTTTTAACCTCTCTCTTCCTAATTAACTTGACATTGCTCTTCAGTTCTTAGCTGTCTTAGAGAAGTCCCTTTGATCCTACGGATTAGGTCAGGTTCTCCAAAAGGAGTTGTTAACGTAATTTGCACTATTTCTTCCCAGCACTTAGTACAGTTTGCAGTTACATATTTATGTCTCTGTTGAGTTGATTAGCGTGTGTCCTCTTCCCTTAGTTACTGACACCATTGAGATAATGTCAGTTTCTTCTTGCTAGTGTCTCTAGCACATAGCACAGTACCTGGCCAACGTCAATATGTATTTTTTTCAATAAAATAGTGACTTCAAAGGCTTTATTCATCCTACCATTAAAGAAATATCTTAAAATAAATAATTCAAAAGAAATGAACTTTTTAAAAACTAAACAAAAGAACTGTATATAATGACAACTACTATTAATAGATTCTTTGGAATGAAGAATCAGAGTTGTAATGTTGAAAATTGATTGTAAAAAACTCAAGGATGAGTTGGATGGGGGAGATGGAGACATGGATATGATCAAAGTGCGTTGAAGTCATGTATGAAGTTCTCAAAAATAAATAGATAAA
Source organism: Rhizomys pruinosus (assembly GCA_009823505.1). NCBI lineage: Eukaryota > Metazoa > Chordata > Mammalia > Rodentia > Spalacidae > Rhizomys > Rhizomys pruinosus. The sequence goes on from VZQC01006553.1 coordinate 4,780,112, forward strand.
TTGAAAAAAGAGAACAAGATGGAAAAACTATGATCAGTTATTACTTGGAAAATTAATAAAAGATAGTTATTTATAATTACAAAATAATGCAACATAACGAAATGTTCTTTCCCTATGGTACTTATAAGATAAAGGCCCACATAATAGCCAGACAGAGGCAGGATGGGAGGTCTGGAATAAATATTTGTAAACAAATGAAGGATGGTGAATTCCCAGTAGAGAGCATTCTTCATGGCCTGGAGGATGCATGGCTCTCCTTGGAGCCTCTATCTAAAAAGTCTGTTTCATGGCCAGTGTCTATGTCTGTGTTCTAGATATCATTCTTGTCAGCATTATAGCTCTATCAGTGAAATTATATTCACCAAGATGCTAGAAATGTTAAGGGTTTGGTGAAGTACAATTTCTTGATCATTGTACTTAATCATTATATCATTATGTTTAAGAAAATAAGAAACAATAGTGTCCCCAGATGTTCCTCAGTACAAGTTCATCCACTGAGGTCTAGAGTCTCTCCCTTTAAGAAGCATTAAAAAGATTTTCATTTAAAATGGGAAACCTTCTGAACTTAGGAGTCACCTTACCCTTTTAAGAAAAGTTTCCCAGGCAGAATCATCTCTAATATGTCTTAGTTTTAAGTTTAAAAAAAATCCAAACATGTATAAGATTGAAAAGGCATTCTGATTAGCCACCACTTACTCATCACTCAGTGTCAGCAGCCACCATCATGTCCTGCTTTATTCTTCAACTAGCCCCTCCCTGCAGCCCATGGTAATTTATTTTACCATATCTCATTTGTTATATTTCATTCACAATTCAGATATATCTCTAGAAGACAAGGATCCTTTAAAAATGAACTGAGTCTGTATACCTAAAAGAATGATCAATTTCTTAGTATTTTTAGACATCTAATCAATGTTAAAAATTCTTGTCCCAAAATGTTTCTTTGTAGTTGATTTGTTTGAATGAAGTTCCAAAGCAGGTCAACGTATTCTATTCAATGGGCAATCTCTCAAATTTCTTTTCATCTCTAACAGGTTTTTATTCCTTTGTTTTGTTTTCTTCAATGTCCATTTCATTAAAATTTTTTTTAATTTATTATTTTTATTTTATGTGTATGAGTGTTTTGCCCCATGTAGGTAAGTGCATCTGTGTAGTCCAATACTCATGGAAGCCAGAAGAGGGCATCAGATCCCCTGGAACAGGAGTTACAGACAGTTGTTAGCCACCAAGTGGGTACTGGGAATTGAACCCGGCTCCTCTGGAAGAATAGCAAGTGTTCTTTTTTTTTTTTTTTTTTTGGTCTTTTTGAGACAGGGTCTCCCTGTAGCCCCAGCTGTCCTGGAACTCACTATGTAGACCAGGCTGGCCTTGAGCTCACAAAGATCCACCTGCCTCTGCCTCCCAAGTGCTAGGATTAAAGACGTGCGCCACCACTCCCGGCTAAGCAAGTGTTCTTAACTACAAGCCATCTCTGCAGCTCTCCCATTTTCTTCTATTTATTTTTATTTTATGTGTATGTGTCTTGCTTGCATGTGTATAAATGCACAATGTGTGTGCAACGCCTATGGAGACCAGAAGAGGACGCCTGATCCACTGGAACTGAAGATACAAATAGTTGTTATCTGCCATGTGACTATTGGGAACCTAACCCTGGTCCTATTCAAGAGTAGTCAGTGCTCTTAACCTCTGAAATATCTCTCCAGCTCGACTGTCCATTTTCTAAATTGAAGAAACAAGTTTGTCTCCTGAAATAATCTCATATTCTTTCTTTTTTATATTTATTTATTTATTTATTTATTATTTATTTATTTAAATGAATGTACTGTCTGCATGTAGGTTTGTGCACCCGTGTTGTGCAATGACGTGGAGGTCAGAAGAGGGTGTTGGAGTCCCCTGGAAATGGACTTCTCCTGGAATTGGAGTTACAGATGGTTCTCAGCCGCTATGTGGGTGCTGGGGATCGAATCTGGGTCCTCTGCAAGAGCAGTTGGCACTCTTAACCGCTAGGCCATCTTTCCAGCCCCAATAATCTCATATTCTTGATTTTATTCATTGCACCCCGAAGGTAGTATTTAAATCTATAACTTGTGTTTCCTTCCCATAAATTGATAGAGTTAGAGGCTTAATTAGATTCAAGTTTGACTTTGTAGGAAAAACACTTCATATATATTTCTGGGACTTCTGATTGCTTCAAATTGGGGGACATTCAGTGTCTGATCATTTTATCGAACTAAGATTGATCAGTTGGGGGGCTGGAGAGATGGCTCAGAGGTTAAGAGTGCCTACTGCTCTTGCAGAGGACCCGGGTTCGATTCCCATGACCCCCATGGCACCTAAGAACCATCTTTGACTCCAGTTCCAGGGGAATCCGACACCCTCTTCTGAACTCTTCGGCATTGTATGGCACAGGTGCACAAATCTACATGCAGACAGTAGATTCATACACATATGAAAATAAAACAAAAAGATTGGTCAGTTGGGTGTGGTATCTGAATCTGATCTCTCCATTCTACCTGTCTCTTCCTCAGCCTTTCAGGCTGCAGTGGTTTTTAGTCCTGCCAGCACAAGGGAATATCTGTGAAGTTATTTCATTTTTTTTTTTTAACTTAAAAAAAATTTTTTTTAAATTAATTTTATTTATTTCTGTATGTGTATGAATGTACTGTCTGCATGCAGGTCTGTGCACCCGTGTCGTGCAATGCCGCGGAGGTCAGAAGAGGGTCTCGGATTCCCCTGGAACTGGAGTTCTCCTGGAATTGGAGTCTCAGACGGTTCTCGGCCGCCATGTGGGTGCTGGGGATCGAACCCGGGTCCTCTGTAAGAGCGGTCGGCGCTCTTAACCGCTAGGCCATCTCTCCAGCCCAGCTACTTCATTTAAGATGCTCAGTCCCAACTCTGAGAGTCCTAGGTGGGTTCCGATGTGCATACAAGATTGAGAACCTCCAAGCTGCTATGTTTGGCTGGCATTGAGGAACTTTTTATAGATCCATTATTTCCGGAGAGGTTCTTTTTTTTAATTAATTTATTATTTTTTTATGTGTATGAGTGTACTGTCTGCATGTAGGTTCGTGCACCTGTGTCATGCAGTGCTGCGGAGGTCAGAAGATGGCGTCGGATTCCCCTGGAACTGGAGTCAAAGATGGTTCTTAGGTGCCTTGTGGGTCCTGGGAATCGAACCCGGGTCCTCTGCAAGAGCAGTCAGTGCTCTTAACCGCTGAGCCATCTCTCCAGCCCCCAGAGAGGTTCTTAAATGGTGGTACTATATTATAATCACTTTGCATATTTTTAGAAATCCTTCTCTTAAAATTTCTACCCAGATTTTAGCTCTGAATTTTGTGTGTATAGAAAAAGTAGAATAAGCATAAATAATAGATTTGTATCAGTTTCTGAGTAATGCTGAGTGTCCTTTGTGCTATAATGATGAACAGTGATTTTAGAACATATTGATATCTCAAAATGTTAGCTTATGGTTATCACTTTAATGCTGACATTGTTTGAATTTTTGCCAATAGAAGCCTTTTTTAGTTATCTCTGTAACTTTTTTTTTTTTTTTTTTTTTTTTTTCTTTATTTCTCAAACAGTGTCTCTCTGTAGCCCAGCTGTGCCTGGAACTCACTCTGTTAGACCAGGCTGGCCTTGAAACTCACAAGATCCGCCTGTCTCTGCCTCCTGAGTGCTAAGATTAAAGCGTGCACCACCACACACGGTCGATTCTGAACTTTTTTGAAAATATTTAATTGCTCAGGAGTCATATTTAATTGCTTTATTGTTAATGATGTTATGTTATATTTTTAGGTTCATTTTAACAGCATTTGATAGTTGAGAGTTTTTTTTTTTTTTTTTTTTTTTTTTTTTTTTTTTTTTTGCCTCTTCATCATAGGGAACCTTTGCACTGAACTTGAAATCACCCTATTTAGAGTTGCTTTTATGGGCTGGAGAGATGGCTAGCGGTTAAGAGTGCCGACTGCTCTTGCAGAGGACCCGGTTCGATCCCCAGCACCCAATGGCGGCGAGACCGGTCTGAAAACCGTCTGAAACTCCAATTCCAGGAGAACTCCAGCTCCAGGGGAATCCGACACCCTCTTCTGACCTCCGCGGCATTGCACGACAGGAGGTGCACAGACCTGCAATGCAGACAGTACATTCATACACATACAGAAATAAATAAAAAATTAAAAAAAAAAAAAAGAGTTGCTTGTTTGGGGCTGAGAGATAGCCTAGAGGTTAAGAGCACCGACTGCTCTTGCATAGGACCTGGGTTCGTTCCCCAGCACCCACATGGCGGCTAAGAACCATCTGTAATTCCAATTCCAGGAAAACTCCAGTTCCAGGGGAGTCTGAGACCCTCTTCTGACCTCTGAGGCATTGCACGACATGGGTGCACAAACCTACATGCAGACAGTACATTCGTACACATACAAAAATAAAATTAAAAAAATTAAAAAAAAGAGTTTGCTTGTTTGTATCCCATTTTCTGTTATTCTGTTTAGTGGGTATGTATAATTACTAAATTGACCATATATTTTTAGTAACAGTAAAATTTGATAGGTAGGCAATGGTAATTAGGAAAAAAAACTTATGTAACAAAAATCCTTCATTTAAATTTGCTAGTCCTTCTGTAAATGATCCATAAATCTTGGCTAACCAGTTTGTATTTTTTCTCTGTAGTTAATGTCCATCAGTGTCTTGGCAGTTTCTGCTTGGATGAGGGACTACCTGAATAATGTTCTGACTTTAACTGCAGAAACAAGGTAGGCTTTATAATTGCTCACTAAATTCTTTTGTCTAATCTCAGATCTTGTTTTTCAAATACTTTTACTGTGAGCTGTTTATTAGGTGGTTTGTCTCTACCATCTTGTTAACAGTTTCTCTTGCACCCAGGAACCTAGTTTATGGCATTTGCATTTTTTAGCATTCTCATTAAGATGTGCCAATGGTCCATGAGGGCATCAGGTGGCAGTGTGTTTGTATGAACATTTCTGGGCTTAATAATACACCAATCATTTGTACCTCCTGACTGCAACTTCATTTTTCCCTTATATTCCAAAGCTTATTAATACTGTATCTCATAAGGCCATTATTGTCTCAGCTTTCAAGTATTGATCACAAATGACTTTCCTTTGTCTCTGAGTGGAGACTATAATATGTAACACTTTGCACTGTGGTAAGGGCTGAGTTAGAGACACCTTTTTGAAAAGTCCTGGCACTGAATAACAATTAAGTATTTTTTTAATCATTACTGTTACAGGACTTCTTTGTAAAGTCCTACCCAAAAGCTACCTCTTTACCTTCTTTTTTTTTTGATGATACATCAATGTTGCTCTGTATAGTAGTCTTCCATATGTTGGAAGAAGATTAGTTGTCAGAGGGAGGAAATGTGTGGTCTGGATTCCAAGATCAGAGAGGAAGGCCACAATTTCTGCCAGCTGGGACTAGCCTTGGACTTCATATGTTTTGCTTAGGCTAGGGATTCAGAGCTTATCTTTAAAATGAATCGGACAGAAATGCTACCACTTGCATAAAAACACTATAGAACAAAGATAAAGTAACCAAGCAAATAGACACAAAGCGCAGTGACTTTGAGAAAGTAGCAGTATAAGCCACCAGCTTTTGAAGAGTCAACGTTCAGTGGCATTTGCAGAATGTCTTGGGAGCATTTGGATCATCTTGATCATATTTTATTTATCGTATGATGCAATCTTCCTCTTTCAGGGTGGAGGAGGCTGTCATCTTGACTTACTTCCCTGTGGTTCACCCGGTCATGATTGCTGTTTGCTGTTTCCTTATCATCGTGGGAATGTTGGGATATTGTGGAACAGTGAAAAGAAATCTGTTACTTCTTGCATGGGTACAGTGTTTATATCTTTCCTTATTATACTTAAAAATCAATTGGTAATGCATTGTTATGAGTCCTTAACTGACACCTCTAAGAGGTTGTAGTTCAACATCCTGCGAGAAGGGAACCTTTCTTTTGATAAGAGATGGAATTGGTACAAATATTTGCTGTATTCAAATGGTGACATGGGGGGGTAGGCATGCTATTTAATGATTTCATACTACTTTTTTAAAAATTTTATTTATTTTCTATGTGTATAAATGTACTGTCTGCATGCGGGTTTGTGCACCCGTGTTGTGCAATGCTGTGGAGGTCAGAAGAGGGTCTCAGATTCCCCTGGAACTGGAGTTCTCCTGGAATTGATTACAGACGGTTCTCAGCCACCATGTGGGTGCTGGGGATCGAACCTGGGTCCTCTGCAAGAGCAGTTGGTGCTCTGAACCACTAGGCTATCTCTCCAGCCCTTCGTACTACTTCTATATTGATGTTTTCATTTGAAAATAATTTTTCAGTGGCATAGACCTTCTTCCCCCCCCCCCCCCCCTCTCTCTCTCTCTCTCTCTCTCTCTCAAATAACCCACCTGGTTACCCCATTAGGAAATTCAGGTACTGAAATGGCAGGTAGATTGTAGTCCCCATGCTGGCTTTTAAAGGCTAGTAGACATAAGGGACTTTAATTCTATAATATGAGTTACAGTTTGCATTTTTTTTTCACTCAGAAAGAGTTGGACTAAATTACTTCCTAAATTGATTTTGTTTCTTCTACTTGTATAATTAGTCTTTTAAATTGGAACTTATAATATTTTTTAATATTAAAAGTTAGAATCAATTAAAACGATTTATATAAAGATTTCTAGAACATTAATTGTTCCATACTAGTAGCACCAGGCGGTGATGCTGTAATACGTAACTTGCAGACACGTGAGACTCCATGGAGTGTGTTCCTTTCTTTGTTATCTGTCTCAACCCTGGCTGTGTCTTAATTTCATATAGAGAGCTTAAAAAACCAGTATAGTAGTTTGCTGGTAAACTGGATCTCTGGGCAGAATAAAAGACCTAAATTGTAGCATTTGTGAGGGTTTCCATAGGGCAAATGCTCCCAGCATGGCTGATTTCAAGTTACCAACATGACATCACTGAATGCAGAGCTGGGGAGAAATGAGTACAGATTGGCTCTCTGTAGTCAGCTTGCTCACACCCGTGCTTGCCAGGCCTCCATCCATGCCAATTAAAACAGAATCCTAGCGTGAAGCTGAACTAAGCTTTGAATTTCAGAGGAACAACCTTGGCTAATGTGTCCCTTGGCTTTTTGGAGGATAACTTCTAGGCTGAATAGGAAAGAATAGGAAATCTGGAGAAAGTAAGTCATACTCCAAGTATGGGGCACATGACCTCCACCTTCTGTCTCTGATGTGGGTATATGAAGAAAAGGAGGGTGGTGGAAGGGCTGGGGACCTTAGGATACATTTGAAATACTTGGGTGAGTTTAAAATTTCATGTGAAGGACTTTGCATAAATCTCCTATAATTTGAATGATGTATGAATACATTTCACTGTGAGGCAATTTCAGCATCTTTCTTAAAAACCACAGTGCTACGATCTCTCAAGACCACTTTCTTTTATAGTCAGTTTAAATGTGATTGCTCTTTTCCTGCTTCCTTCAAACTTTTACGCTGGATGCTCCCTGGGCAGCAGTATGAGGTGAGATGGGGTCAGGTATTTCATGGAACCACAAAGACTTCGGGAACACATATTTAAAACCATTTATGCATTCCATTAGGCTGCTTCAATTCTAGGAAGCAAGCTGACAAAGTAATTTGGCCTGCCAATTGAGGTAGGAAAAATCACAGATTTGTGAATGACTGTTTATTTTGTGACATGAGAAAAAAGTCTTATGATAGATGCACAGTGACACTGAGGACTGAGGTTGTATTGGCTATTAACTTGTTCATTTGTTCATTCACTCACTCTTCATTCATTCATTCATTCATTCATCCATTCATCATCCCTAAATGTATTGAGCTCATATAAAGAACAAGTTTTTGTCACCAGAACAGTGTGATAGACACTTTCACTACTCTGATGAGAACTCCCATTGTTTTCTACCTAGTACACTGAGGCCAGAGAGAATCAACTTCAAGGGCAGAGAGGACAACTTTGAGGTCAGCCCTAAGGGGTCACTGCAGGCCTGGATGTGGGGTGGGCGGGCCTCATTGCCCTTTCCATCCTCTTCTCCCTCTTTTGCTTGTTGGGTATTCTGTTTTCCACAAGGGAACATTTAACTATTGCTGTTCACCAAGTCCATTAAGAGTCATCTGCCTCTTGGTTGCTTTCTTTAGTAGTCTGGTTTCCGTTATCATTACAGCTTCTCTGCTCATAGAAAGATTGTAGACTTTTCTCTGTCCGGATCCAAGCACAACTTCTCCATTGCTACAGAGTAAGCTCTGCACTCACCTCCCGCTGGCCCACCATTCACAGCGAGTATACATCTGCTCTGTCCCTCAACTGTTTCTCTCTGGGCTTTCTACCCTAGCAAAGTGCCCTCCTCAATACATGGCTAATTCGTGTGGGTCATAGTTTTATAATCTCAAGATCTTCTTTCCCCTTTCTCATATCTTGATTGCCCAAGTGTGACTGAGCTAAGTCTTAGGGCACAGAGTACCCTGACTTACCTTTCTTCCTCTACTTCAGCCTAGTGTTGTCAGGTTAATCTGATAGAGCTATGATTATGTTACTTTTGTTATGTTCCAGAACTTTGATAGCTTGGAAGGTTTAGATAGCTGTAAGGTTTCTACAGGCTCCTGGTGCTCACATGGAACCGTTCTGTGGCCTAGCCTTCACCTGCAACCTTCAGCTAGTCCACTAGCTTCATTATTCTCTGGTTAAGGTAGATTTTCTGATCTTTGAACATGTTTTTCTTCATTTTGTAATTCCCTGCTCTTCTTTTTGCTCTCCCTGTAACTAATAATTTCTTAATTCTTTTATTTTGATATTACCTGGCCATCAAGACTTATTTGAACTGCTACCTTCTGAAATGAGAATGACAATAGTCAGGAGGATAAATGTAGTAGATAAGATTTCTGAGGATAATAAATGTAGTAGATGAGATTTCTAAGGTCCTTCCTGTGGTGAGCACCTGATTGTTTTTATGTAAAAATTCCTGCATGAATTAACTTTCTCCTTTCCACAACTCTAATGGGACAGGTGTTGTTGTGAGATAATAGAGATGAGGAATTGAGACACAGGATGGTTCGGGACTTACTGAGTTACCCAGTAAATAGATCTGTTGCCCAGACCACAGCAACTCAGTTCAGACAGCATGCATTTTGCTACTTGACTCTATAAATGCTAACTTTTTCTAAGTTCTTACTAACCTGGCTTGAAACATGTAAAACATTTTAGTTATGATTGCTGACTTTGACTTCAAACCTGACAACAACCACCTGTGACGAATCTTAAACAACACCCAGAGAGCTTAATAACAGGTATGGCTATGATTTAGTCTTCAGTGATTCTGATTGTCAAGGCCAGTTGGGTCTTTGCTGATGTCTGTTATAAATCTTCTCCAACATGAAAGTCCAGTGACTTGCCTATATTATAAATCTCTTCACACACACACACACACACACACACACACACACACACACACAATTACTCATAAGTACCATACTCCAAATAAACATTTACCTGTCCCATTTTTTTTAATCTATTTTAATTTTTTATGTGTATATGTTTTGTCTGCATGTATGGAAGTGCACCCATGCATTCAATGCTGGGAGAGGTCAGAAGAGGACTTTGCATCCCCAGCAACTGAAGCTATGGATGGTTGTTAGCTGCCATGTGGGTGTTGAGAATCAAACCCTGACTCTGCAAGAGCAACCGGTGCTCTTAACTGCTGAGAAATCTCTCTAGTGCCCTTTCCCATTGTTTTAATGAGTGTTTATTAAATTCAATAATGGGCAGCAAATTATAATGGGGAATGTGAGAGTGACCAACACATATGACTGAGGATGGTGCGGGGGGACAGTGAGGGAAGATGGGGGAGCTTGGCTGTGAGGAAGGTTTAGATAACAGGGGAATGGCTTGGTGGATGTGACACTATGGTAGGTCTTTGGTCAATGTTTGCAAGGCAACTCTCCTGGTTCATTCTTTTATCCCCTATCTGAACTGAAAAAAGGAAGCTCCTTTTATTTTGGCTATGAATATTTAAGAATGCAGGGTGGATTCCTCCAATTTTCCCATTTCCTTGTATTCAGATTTACTTCTGTTTTAAGACCCATAAACTAGATTAGTGTGAAAAAAGCTGTTTTCCAAATAGTTGGCACCTCTGAAAGCCTCTGTATCTCTTGAATGATTATGAAATCAGGGCTTGCACTAGGCTGTGATGCTCATAGAATATGCTCCAGTCAGTATCTGTCATCCCGGTTAAAAAGTCAGAGCAACTCTTTCCAAATAGATCTTTACAACAAAGCCACCCATGCCAGCCTCCAACTCCCAAAGAAAGACTCCAAATTAAAACAAAACCTCTGTAAGAAAATAGCATATCTATTAAAATCATTTTTTGATTAATGATAATTTGACCCTTCTATTAAATTATTGGTTTATAGATGCAGAGGTTTAAGACATCTTGATTCTAGGTTACAAAATAAAACATAGAATGTCCAATTATGATAATTTATAATGATTTTATACAGATATGTCTTGTACAATATTTAGGATATATAAATAACAAAATATTATTTGTTTATGTGAAATTTTAAATTTAAATGAGCATCTGAGCTTCCTGGATTTTTCTTGAATGTGGCCTCCCTACCCTAATTAGACTTTTTCTTTTTCGTATTTAATTTATTGTTTTCATTATGTTTATGATCGTTTTGTCTGCATGTATATAAATGCACCACCATGTATGTGTCTGAAATGTCTGCAGAGGTCAGAAGAAGGGAATGGATCCCTGATGATTGTTAGCCACTGTGTAGATGCTGAGAATTGAACTCTGGTCCTCTGGAAGAGCAGCCAGTGCTCTTAACTGCTGAGCCTTCTCTCCAGCCCCCTCTTTTTAAAAAAAAAAATTTTTTTTTATTGGTGCTTTGTACATTTCATACATCATTTTCCAATTCAGATCAGGCATTTTTCCCTTTCCCTTCCCCCCTACCCACACCCCATCCCAGATCATGCATTTTGCCATAACTGTCCTGCATCTTTCTCTCAGTTTTTTTTTTTTTCATTTTTTAGCTATAAGTGATGATCCATGAGTACAAGCATCCTTCATATGAAACCAATTTACAGGCTGTTGTGCCCAAACCCCCACAGCCCCACCATCCAGCAGGGGGTGAGGGGTTGTATGTTCAATCAAGTTGATCAAATGAGTGTCCAGACTACATTGCTGTAGTTTCACCATTCACCCCAATCGCAGCCCTTACATTCTACCACGCCCCCTCTTCCGCAGATTGTTCCCTAGGCTTAGGAAAGGGGCACAGGTGGATGAGAAGCAAAACAGTCCACTCTCTCTGGAGCTGTTGACTTGGACTCTGGTCAATTCTGGCTGTTTCCTTTCATGGGCTGACAGTTTGTCCAGGAATAACCTTTTGATCCTACTAATGAAGCACAAGCAGTTAGATATATAGGTATTTAAAGAGCACTAATAGTTATAGTTGGTTACTTTGGTATAGACACATGTTTGGATGATATGTTAATCCATGAATTACATTTTTTCCTGTTTAATATGACAGGGTCTTACTGTGCCAGCCCCCTCTTTTTAGAAACAGTTCTGACCTGGAAATCAAACCCAGGGCTTTGGATATGCTATCTATACATGGTACAATCACAGTATTAGATCTGTTTTTAATAACTACAAAACTGCCATAGAACAGAAACATATATTTCTATGGAGAGATTAAGAGGAATTAAATTCTAATTATAATGAGAATATTTTCATTTTCTCATACATCAGAAGTAATTGGGAAAAATAACTTGGACATGCAGTGACTTTTGAAATAATTTCAGTAGCAGAAATTCCTTCTATCTTCCAAAAGAAATTGGAGCTAAATGGAAATTGGTTTTAAGCTTTAGATAGGTACTCCCCAAGGCTTTAGCTGTGCACTAAATGAAATTCATTTGTTATTGCAGTTCTGCCTCGCTATTAAAGCAGGCATTAGTGAGGCAGTGCCAGCTGGGGAGGGGATGTAAACAGACTGAATAGACAGATATGTTTATAGTGTCTACATCAACTGAATGTCACCACCAGATCACCATTTGTCAGAGCAGGATGCTAATGTCAGCTCACCTGTCAGCGTATCACCAACAGTCAAATTCTGCTTTGAAATGAAGTTGGATGTACTGTACATGTTTAAGATCTGTGGATTATTGTTAAAAGAGGGGCTGTCCCCACCACATTATTACTGCAGATAATTTGCATATGGCTATTGAGTTTGTGGAAGCATTTCAAAAGTGATTGAACCAGTTCCCTCTGAGTACTTTTGTTAATAGAAATCAGGAAATCTTCAACAGTCTTGGGGAAGTTTTCTTTCCTCAGTGTTTTTGTTGAAAATCACAATACAAAACCAATGTCTTAAATAGCAATTAATGTTCTACAAACTGTTTAAGGATTTCTTTTATGTAGTTGTATATTTTATAGTTATAAAGCTAGTCATAAGTTTTCAAGTTAGCAGTAGATATTATGCTTTTATTATTTGGTTTGTTGTTTTGGTTGAGACCCCATACTTCTTTTTTTTTTTTTTTTAAATTAGTTTTTATTGATGCTTTGTGCATTTCATACATTTTTTCCAATTCAGTTCAGGCTTATTTCCCTTTCCCTCCCCCACCCACCCCTTCCCTGATTATGCATTCTGCCATAACTGTCCTGCATCTTTCTCTCAGTTTTTTTTTTTTTTCATTTTTAGCTATAAGTGATAATCCATGAGTACAAGCATCCTTCATGCAAAACCTATCTGCAGGCTGTTGTGCCCAAACACCTACAGCCCCACCATCCAGTGGGGGGTGACAGGTTGTTTGTTCAATCAAGTTGATCAAATGAGTGTCCAGACTACATTGCTGTAGTTTCACTATTCACCCCAATCGCAGCCCTTACATTCTACCACTCCCCCTCTTCCGCAGGTTGTTCCCTAGGCTTAGAAAAGGGGCACAGGTGGATGAGAGGTAAAACAGTCCACTCTCTCTGGAGCTGTTGACTTGGACTCTGGTCAATTCTGGCTGTTTCCTTTCATGGGCTGACAGTTTGTCCAGGAATAACCCTTCGATCCTACTAATGAAGAACAAGCAATTAGATATATAGGTATTTAAGCAGCACTAATAGTTATGGTAGGTTACTTTAGCATAGACACATGTTTGGATATGGTAATCCATGAATTACAATTTTCCCCCCTGTTAAATATGACAGGGTCTTACTGTGGCTTATAACATCTCCTAACCTGTAGAGGATGTAAGCTTGTGGTATCAGCCATGGGTTATTTCTCCAAGGGGAGAGCCAATAGCCAATTAGATTTGGGATATACAGGCACATGGCTGCCTCTGCTGCACAGTATTTCCAGGCAGGTGAGGTGTAGCTGGTGCTGACGGTGGAGTCCGAGACCCCATACTTCTAACATGAGGTCCACTGTACCACTTCCAGGTGCTCAGCTTCTATTGAGTTTTACCTTTGCTTGCCCAGAAAATACTCAGAATAACTAGCTATGGTTAGATTGTTTTATAAACCAGGAAAGTCGCATTCTAAAAGGTACACAGCTGGTAGTTGCTCTGATTAGCATCCGAATGGGGGGGGGGCGCCTGTGCTCAAAACCCATGTGCTGTTCACTACGTGGTACTTCTCAGTTATACTGGGCATCCTCTGTAAGATTTAACTCTGCTTCATTTTTCATTCTGGGCATGCACTAGTCATTTAGTGTTTTTAAATGTAATATTTTATATTATAAGCGGTACTCTAAATTCTACTATAGTTACTCTAACACACTAACACTGTCAAAGCATCAAACAGGTTTTCCTTCCCATTTTCTCTTCTAGAACCATCTTTTTCCTTGGGCTACATCTTCTAAGACTGTTGTTGAACTCTCAACTCCCTGGCTGTGTTTTTTAGGTTAAGATGAATTCTATCAGCTCAAATGGCAAGAAAATCATTTAAATGTGGAAAATTATAGTTGTACCACTTTGTACCCCTACTAAGCAATACATTGAATTACTGTAAAATAAGTGATCATTCCTTTATTGTCTGTACATTGTCATTATTTCTGTCTTGATCTTCTATAGTTTGGAAACCATAAAATTTCTCAAAGCAATTACAACTCTGAAGATGTTTTAGAAAAACCATGTTTAAGAAGATAGGAATTTTTTTTAGAATATAGTTGCCAACATTAGAGCCATTTCTTTTAAAAATGTGTATTGCATGTATGCATGTAAGTGCACCCATGTTGTGCAATATTCACAGAGGTCAGAAGAAGGTGTTGGATTTCAGTGGGTGCTGGGAACTAAACTCTGGTCCTCTGGAAGAACAGCCAGTGCTCTTAACTATTGAGCCATCTATCTAGCTCCTTCATTTCTAATTAAATAAAAATATGAATTATTTCAAGGCCTCATCTAGATAAAAAGTTCTTAAACTATTTTATAGTTTCAAATTCTGTGTAGGGTTTGGATCACTGAGTTTGAAGTATAGATTACCTTTAGAGGCTTGCGTTGTTTTATTAAAGGTACTTTGGAAGAATTCTGAGGAATAGTAGTCTTATTCCATGGAGGGTATTTAATAAAGAGATGATACAAAGAGTTGTCTGAGCAGAGACCTGAGGGCTGTGGACAAAGCTGGGTGCTAGTGAGGAATGGTGGGCAGTTGTAGTGGCTTCAGCAGCCCTAAAATGCTAATGGACAGAACTGTGGCAGCAGCACCAAGAAGGTCCTGGTGGGCTTGGAGAAGGGCACATTTGTGTTGTAGGTAGTTTTCTCCCAGCCTTAGCTGAGGTGCGCTGCTGGAGCTGAGGCTGAACTAGCGACTGAGAGTCTTAAGTGTCTTGTGAGTGATTTGTAGTCTGAAGTTTTGCAAGCAGAAGAGTGATTCTATCTGGCCTACCTTTTGGACATATCTCAGATAGCAGTGTCTGCTTTTAGTTACTCCTGGGCCTCTTGCTCAGCTACCTTGAGGAGAATGGTTGTTTGAATCTGCTACTTTCTGGACTATGAGGGCCTCGTGTTTACAGAGCAATTTTAATGATAGAAGAGAAAGTGAAAGTGGTATTTCTCACCAGATTTCTTTATTGATAAAAGTATCCATTATATAATAAATTGTTATAGTCTCAATGTCTTTAGCCATCAAGGTAAATTAGGTACCTAGAAACTGGGTACTGGGCCAAGATGCCTTTGGGAGGCAAGAAGTCAGGAACCTTGTTGGAGGGTGCAGCAGTAATTATTTGGTATTCCTTTGGCTTTTTCTAGCCTCAGAGAAAATACTTCCATAAACAGAAGGGTATGATCTTACATCCTTATAATCCCAAGCACTCAAGAGGCTTAGGCAGAAGAGTTAGTATTTGATTCCAACCTGGACAACACAGGGAGATTTCTACCAATAAAAGTTCTCCTTAACAGTTAACACACATAAAGATTATGGTATAACTGCTAGGCCTGCATAAGTTTAAGTTAATGCAGGTATGTAGATAATGTATATGCTTCACTTGACCATTGTGGGTTTATGAATGCAGGTCTCTAAAGCTTATTACTCTATAGCATGGCTCTATTTAAATACTTGTTATAACAAAGTACATTTCTTTAAAATTGCTTTGAAATTCATGTTACTCAATTCATACTGTTCCTTCTATCATCTAAACTTAATCATTGCTGTTTGGACAACTTTGTGGTTAATGATTTTGCCATTCTTACATGGGTTTCCTCCTGTGTACATTGAATGTGACTGCAAATGAGGCTGTAATTGTTCCCCAAAGTCACGTTCTTTGTAAATGATAATGATGTTGTTGTTGTTGATGATGATGATGATGATGATGATGATGATGATGATGAGTGTGTGCAGGACATGTGCTATGGCTCACATGTGGATATCAGAGGACAACTTTGTGGAAATGGTTCTCTCCTTCCACTTTTGTGGAGGTTCCTGGCATCAAACTTACAACATCTGGCTTGTGTCTTTACCTACTTAGTATTGTGGCAGCCTGAGTTGTGTTCCATTTTTTTTTTTACCCCCCCTAGTTTTAGTTCTGTCATTTTTTCTTCTTTTTATGATGGACAAGTAAATAAAAATGTAACTGATAGTGGAAGTGTAAAACCCTACTATAATTGCATGGCTTCAGAATGATCATTATAACTGTACACGTTTACTGAGATGTAGAGAGTTTGGGACTGGGCAAGTTTGTTTCAGTGGCTACTGTACTTTTTATTGACATTTTTTTTTCAATTTTCATACCTCCCTGCACCTCCTCCCACTGAATTCGCCCTCCCCACCCAGTTTATTGTGCTCTCTGATGCCTATAGAGTCTGATTTATGTCCTCAAATGTTCTTCAATGTGGGTTGAACCACTGGGCCCACCAAGAATCCAATTTCTGTAAGACACTGTCTCCTAACAAAGCGGTTTTGGGGAACTTTAAACATATTTTATTTATTATTTTTTATTTATTATTTTTATGTGTATGAGTGTACTGTCTGCATGTAGGTTTGTGCTCCTGTGTCGTGCAATGCCGCGGAGGTCAGAAGAGAGTGTCGGATTCCCCTGGAACTGGAGTTCTGGAATTGGAGTTTCGGACTGTTCTTAGCCGCCATGTGGGTGCTGGGAATCAAACCCAGGTCCTCTGCAAGAGCATTTGGTGCTCTTAACCACTGAGCCATCTCTCCAGCTCTGTTTTTGTGTACTTTAATTAATCTAGCTGTGTAATATTTTATTTGCAAGTTCGTTATAATAAAGTAATTTATTAAAAAAAAGAAAACATCTACTCAGTAGGATAGTGGTTTTAGTTGAATAAGTTAATACAAAACAAAACAAAACAAAAAACAAACAAATGAAAAAACAAAACCGATAAGACCATGCCTGTCCACTTGTAATAAATGTTTACCTGTATGGATTCATGGAAATATAAACTATTTTCTTTAATGTTCCTTCTGGATATACTGAAGATTTAACCCAGGGCAAGTGCTTAATCATTGAGGTATATTCCTCACTCACATTTAAGATTCTTAGCTTTTGTATCAAAAATTTGCAAAAAGAAATTAGACTGAGTATTTTAACTGAAATAAAGGGTAAAACAATGTGATTGAGACATCACATTCATAATGTGAGATTTTTGAGGTAATTGGCACATATTAAAGTTACGTTTTCCTACTTTAGTGTTTGCCTAGTTAGATATCATCTTTTTAGATTTCTAGTTTCATATCTTGTGAGAATTATCTTTATGATGATGCCTGCTTGACTGAACACCTGCCACTCATGTTTGGGACCGTAGGGCATAGTTTAATAGGTCTGAGTAAGATCATGCTCTTGGCCAGAACTGAGTCTGGCTTTGTTTTGGCTGTGCTGCTTAGGTAATGTCTAAGGCTGCTTTTTTATTTGAGTGTTCATGTGCAGGTTCTGGGAATGGGGACCCCTGTCTCACATTCTGAGGAATGACCCAATAATCTGTAGCAATAGCCTCTTCAGAGACCAGGAGCGGCCTGTAAATCATTTGAGATCTGGCTGAGTTCGCAGACTTCAGCTGACCTAGCTTCCAAAGGAAGAGAAGCAGTATACATGGTGATCTCTCTAGCATGTCCAGCTATTTTATTGCCTCACTTTTAATACTTTACCTCTCATGATATAGGTCACTGACCCCCGGAGAATACTCAGCCAGACCTGGAGAGCCTGGTTCAACACGTTTCTCTGTCCGACTGTTGAAATATCACATGATGCAAACACTTACTGATTTGCACCCAGCTCAGCAACAACTTTGATAAAGAAATTGGTTCATCAATGACCAAAATAAGTAAAGTTGTGAAGGGAGTATATGAAGATGCACTTTTTGAAATGGTTTCCTGTATTTTTTCAAATATCAAGCATGCATGTGGACCACAGTATACCATTATCATCTGAGCTTGGATTCCAGTGCATGCTGAGTAGAACAAGACTGTTTCTTCAACTCACATTTTTTAATTTTTGGTCTTTTTGAGACACGGTCTCCTGTTAGTCCCAGCTGGCCTGGAACTGGCTTTGTAGGCCAGACTGGCCTTGAACTCACAGAGATTCACCTGCCTCTGCCTTCGGAGTGCTAGACAACTCACTTATAGTTCTAGTTTGTTTTCAAAATTAGAGTGACCTCATCCTGTTTGTGACATTTTTTAAAGGATGAATATTCAGTGATGTTTTTTTCTTTGGAAAATTTGTAGGAGGACCTTAGACTTGGTGACTGATAGGCCTGCAGAAAGTCCCAAGCCTGGCTCTGCTGCTCTGGGTTTTGAGAATTGGCTGAACAGAAACCATGTGAATATACCGTTTTAAGTAGCGAGTCTTCTTGGGCTCTTAGCATTTCAGTCCCCGTGAATTCCTAACAGATGGGCAGCCATTCCATTATCTTGTACAAATATTTGGCACTGGAATTCTCTTATTTACTAACTATAAGTAATATAATATTTTTAAACCTCCAGTCACTGGGGGAGGAAAAATAAACAACTGACATAAAGACACTTAGTACTGAAAGCTTGCAGAGTTCAGTATTTGACAGGGGAAAGACTGGAGTTTATCATTTATCATTTACTGAGCACAGGCCTTTAATCAAACTTTCTGTTTGTTCAAAATGTCGTTAGGTAATGTGGAGAAAGAGTCAAAGGGTCTGTGTTTTAAAAATATTAAAATGTCCAGTAAAGCATGTTATATTTTGAAATCAACTTTGTTTGGGGGAAGGTGAATCAAACTGTGAATTTTCCAAGGTAAGCAATTCAGACTTCTGTGGTTTTAAATTATATGAAATGTTACTAGTGGAAAAAATGATCCAAGTGTTTAGCTATAAATTATGAGACTAGTGGGCTTAAATAACTTTTATAGTGTTTATCATTTTTACTTTTTTGGGCACTAAAACATTCTTACAGCGTTCTGTGTGATATTTAATTATTTTCTTGTTTGCATACAAAATGTATGTAAACATTACAATTTTGTTTTACTGGAAAAAAGTCTTTACTAGTTGGTATTTATGAGGAAAACAGTTTAGATAACTCATTTATTTTTTGATGCTGTATATAGGGGTTTGGTTTTCTTCAGATAAGATATGTCACCTTGTCCTTCCATATAATTGTAAATAGTGTTGCTAAGTTTTATAAGTTAGAGTTTATTTCCTCTAAAAATTGCCATTGTAATTAAAATTTTCGTTTTATGTTTCTCAATTTCTTGCTAGGTCTAACACACGCAGTATATCAACTTTGTTACAAAGATTGTTTTTGATAAAAATTAGAAAAAATATTTTAAAAGTTACTTTTCCAGTTAATGAAAATTATTTGCAACACTTTATTTAAAAGACCACATATTTCCTTTGTAGAAAGTTTTTCATATTGTTAGCAGTAAAGATATAAAAATAAATAAAATCACTTCCATTTGTCAGTTTAATGGACTTTGAGCATTATCTGGTCCTTTCATTCTAAAAATGTGAAATGTGAATAAAAATGAAATTAATTTTATTGTTAAAAAGAAGCTAATCTTACTAAAGTTGGAAATATAAAACCATGGAATTGTGGTCTGATACAATTTGTCACTGATTTTTGACAATTAAAGCTGCGTTTGTGCCTTTAACTAGCCATACTAAGGAAAAAGTAAGATATTTTTTGTCATCTCTAACATTTTGATGCATGATGCATTAGTAATCTTTTATTTTTCTCTAATAAGAAAGGTGAGAGGTTGGTACATAGGATTTGGGTGGGTGTTCCTCCATGATTTCAAGGCAAGAAAAGTTTTGTTACATATATATGTCAACATATTTGTGTGTGTAGTCAGTAGCAGTGAGTGAGGAAGACTCCCAAAGTTTGGCGTTTATGCACATGCACCCTCACATATATGAATACACATATATACATGCACACCACATACAAACACATGCAAAAAAGCCAGAGGATGTGGAGTGCTATGGAGTGCTGTCTTCTGGACAAGACACGTCTCTTGCAGTACAACTCACAGAAGCTGTGCTGACTTGCGCAAGACACAGTCAAGATCAAGCAGTCAGATCTCAGCATGGATGAGGAAGGGTCCCTGCCTCGTGGGAGTGGGTAAATTGGAGAGGTGGATATGATCAAAAGACACTGTCTTACTTGTATGAAATTATCAAAGAAGATAAGATATTTTAAAGAATTTTTTAAACAGGTCAGAGATTGTAAGAATAATTTTTAGTGAATTCTAGTAATATGTGTAGATCTCTGATGTAATTTGTGCGTGTATGTACATGTTTATGTATATTTGTGTATACATATCCACATATAAATGTGCTTGACCTTTGATATTTATGTGATGTGGAAGTATCTCTTCAAAAAATGAATCTAGGTCCTACTCAGAATTAAGTTGCCATTATTCTGGCATTTTGACTCATATGATTTTATTATTGAAGCTACTACGGAAGTCTAACTTACATTGATTGAGGTAGGATGTACATATGGATTTATGGAACGATATTTCAGGTGAAACCCTAATTTCCAGTCAAGGTCAAGTCCCATCAGTCACAATTAAATACATACTTTCTGTTTTTTACTAAATCTATTTTAAATTACTGAAGGCATATGTACAAAATAAAGGTAGTGCCTGAGCATTTACAAATGCCACTCACCTCCCTTGACTCTGATAATCCCAAAGCATATTTTATCTACTTACAATTTTCAGTGAATTACCTCTTTTAAAATTAATTCATCCATGTAAAACACATTTAAAGTCCTTTAGTTTCCAAGTCATTTCTCCTTGGCACTGTGGCTGCAGGAGAGCAATTGTCTGCTTTAAATTTTGTTCTTCATTCTGTCAGAGTGCTCCCTGTACATCGTTTATGGAGTTTAGTGCTGAAGGTGTCATGAAATACAGCAGTCCTTCACCTCTGCCATTTTCCACCCTCAAAGGCAACTGCTATCCATTTTGTCATAGAAGATCTTTGTCATTTCCTTCCACATCTCTAAATCACATATTTCTGTAATGATCTTCATTCCTCCAGTTTTAGTTTTAAGCACCATCTACTGACTTCATTGTAAGATGAAAGCACTGAGCCATTCTTGTCCACCATTCCATTCTTTCCTCTCCTCGCCCCAGAAGTATTGCAATTTTGGTTATATTGGTGTTTACATGATTAGAACTATGGAAAATCTGTTCACAGCTGGGCTGCATAAAATATTGAATTTATTATTATTTTTTTGATTTTATTTATTTATTTATGTGTATGAATGTACTGTCTGCATGTAGGTTTGTGCACCCATGTTGTGCAATGCCGTGGAGGTCAGAAGAGTGTGTTGGATTCCCTTGGAACTGGAGTTCTCCTGGAATTGGAGTTACAGACGGTTCTCAGCCACCATGTGGGTGCTGGGGATCAAACCCGGGTCCTCTGCAGGAGCAGTCAGTGCTCTTAACCGCTAGGCCATCTCTCCAGCCCTATTCTTTTTTTGAAACATGTTGTTTTCCTCGAAATTAATCACATTCAGTTTCTTATTATAATCTATGTAATCACAATGTATCACCTTCGGCATCATTGCTCTATATGTATTTAAGTACGCTGGATAGCTTTTCAGACCTCCCAGAATGTTCTAACCCCGCTCTAGTACAGGTCTGTCACAGCTGTGACCACCATGGGATGTTCTTTATTTTGAAAGCTGTTTCCCGTTTCCTCATCTTCTGTTTACACTTCCATTTTTGGTTATTTTCCTAATAAAGCATACATAAGATTATTTTAAATATATGCTTGGACTTAGCTTTCTTAGTGCTCTCACTGAGAAGGCTACAGACTTAAAAGATTAGATAGCATTTTTTCTATCTGAATATTTTATTTATTAATTGATATTCTGTGTATTTCATATATCATCTTCCAGTCCAATTCAGAGAGATTCCCCTCTCCTTCTCCCCCACCCCACCCCAGTTCATGCATTCTGCCATACATGTCTTCCATCTTTCTCTCAGTCTTTCCAAGGATTTTTTTTTTCTGCAGAGGCTTGTTGTTTTGGGCAGAGTTTAACTGTCTCAGTTAGTTCTTTGACCCAGTCCTTATGTTGTTGTTGTTCCCTCCCCTTTGTATTGCTCCAAAATATGCCTATATAAACATCACATATGTATCAAAATTATGACCTCTGAGACTAAACTGTTAATTCCAAAATATATTTTGGCATTCACATATTTTCCCTTTAATTTCCTATTACTCTAAAATATGAATACATATGTCCTAGTTTGTCTTCCATTGCTGTGACAAAACACTCTGACCGACACCAACTTGGGGAGGAAAGGGTTTATTCAGCTTACATCTCCTGGGTCACAGTTCATCACTTAGGGAGCCCAAGGCAGGAACCTAGAGGCAGGAGCTGAAGCACAGGCCATGGAGGAATGCTGTTCACTGGCTTGCTCCCCTGGCTCATGCCCAGCCTGCCTTCTTATATGGTATACAACAACCTGCCGAGGGTGGTACCACTCATTGTGGGCTGGGCCCTCCCACATTGCTTGACAATCAAGACACTATTCCACAGATGTGGCCACAGGCCAATCCAATGGAGCCAATTCCCCAGTTGAGGCTCCCTTAACCCAGGTGTGTCAAGTCAACACTAAAGCTATGCAGCACAACATATCTTCCACCCATATATGGTAATTACAATGTATGAAATAAGTGGTAGGTCAATTCTAGAACCTGTTAAGAGATTCACATTATAAGAGCTCAGTTGCTTTCAGATAAAAAGAAATACTATAACAATAATGTTGCTCAGGTTGCTTTCTCAACTGCAGATTTGGTGTTAGCATCCACATATGGGGGAAACCATTTGCTTTTTTTTTGCTCTAGGACTGTGTTACTTCACTTAGCATAATGGCTTCAAGTTCCATCCATTTACCTGCAGAGTTCATGATGTCATCTTTACCACTGCATAGAACTCCATTGTGTAGATGTACCACATTTTTGTTATCCACTTATCAGTTGAGGGACATTTGGGTTGGTTCCAACTCTTCACTATTGTGAAAAGAGCTGCAATAAACATAGCTGTTCATGTATCTTTGCAGTAGGATGAGTCTTGTGGATGTATACCCAGAAGTGGTATGACTGGGTCAAGTGGTAGGCTCATTTTGAATCTTTTAAGGATTCTCCACACTTCTTTCCATAGTGGTTGTATGAGTTTACATTCCCACCAGCAGTGGATGAGTTCCCCTTTCCCCACAACCTCTCCAGCATTTGGTGTCTTTTTGTTTTCTTGATCTTAGCTGGTCTTATTGGAGTGAGACGATATCTTCATCAGAATTTTGGAGCTCATTTTCTCTACCCTTCAGATTGAGATATTCTGTTGAGAAATAATATATCTTTTTAATTTGAGTGTTGAAACTTTGTAGGAAAAGTGTGGAGATTTGATCTTCAGGACTTTTTCTGTTGTAGCTGCTGTCCCTGGGCCTAAGACTGTTTTAGGGTCTCTATAGCCTCATCTTTCTTTCCTGGATGGTACTGGGGAGGGGTGCGAGGTGTCCAATGGCTCCCTAAATGGATTTTGAGCAAGTCTTCCTGCTTTTCAGCCTTGTAACCAGCCATCTGCAGAAGTGTCTAGAGCCAGTACTTGATAGGAGAATCAAGTTGTTCTGAGCTTTCTTCTCTATCCATCTCCCCTTTAGCTCTCTCAGAACAGGTAATTGATGTATTATTCTCTTATTGTTCTGCACTCCAAAATATGCTTGCTGTTGTGTCATTTCCTGCTGTGTTTTCTCTGGGATGATCCTTTGTTACTGTTTTAGTTAAGTTTTAAGAGACAGAACAGGCAGGGCATGGGTTTAACTTGTTTACTGTAGGGTGAAATCTTAGTGATGGAGGAATCAGGGAACCGGAGAGTTTCTATACATAATTGCTCCCTAAAGAACTTTCTTGATATTTTGTTAAAAATTATATATATTAGAGTAAAATCATCTTTAAAAGGGGTTGGGGAATAAATATCCCTGTTTCCATTGAGTGGTACATTTGGCTCTAAGTCACCAAGGTCTTAAATACATCTGTCCTTCACTGCTCCAAAAGGTGGGGTGCCACACCCTTCCCTTCTTCATTAGGAACTTCCAGTGAAAAAAGTTTTGTCACTAATGCCACGCTTGCTATTCTGTGGCCAACACATTTTAGAGGGATAGCGCAGCCGTTAAAGGCTGAGGCTGAGAACCGCAAAAAACAAAAAAAAAAAAACTAACACATTGATTTTAATCTTGAAAAAAAAAAAGACTTTGGCTTCCCCACCCTTCACACCCATCCTGCTTTAGTTTTTTACCACAGATATCTTGAAACGTTCCAGCTATATGCTCATGGGAAAGGGAAAGCTATTGTACTAAAGATTTTACTAAATATTTTTGCGATTAGCTGTTTTATTGTGGAGAAGACACAGATGATCTCAAGCGGATGAGTGGTTTTTGACAGGCCCATACTCTTTAGTTATAATGTCATAATGTCACCTATTTAAGAACTATGATTTGAATTCTGGCTTTGTGCCAGGAGGTGCACTAGATATTTTAAACATAATGATCTCACGTCTACTGGAAGAATGTATGTTCTAATGAATTCTATTGTGTGATTAATAACACATACCATTAAGGGGGTGGTTAGAATGCAAGGGTAAATTATATCATTGAACCCTGAGCATGTCACTGCCAAGTAATTTTATTACTACTGTGAGAGGAAGAGCTGATCCTCTTTAGAGGACTGACTCTAAAAAGGCTGATTAGACCCCAGTGGATGGACCTGCACTGAGGGATGTCAGGGGACACTAACTTGACTCAGTAGACCTTAATGACAGAGTGCATGAAATCCAGTGTGTATGGGGTATGGGAGGTTGCCAATGGGGAAGGGGGTGTAAAGAGGACTAAGATGTTGTGTATGAAATACACCAAAATATAATGAGTAATTTATTTAAAATCCTCATTTTACAAAATGAAGCTGAGGGCTACTTGTTTGCCCAAGGCCATGTGAGGAAGAAGCCAGGTCTGTTGTGCCAAATCTCATGATTTTTCTTTTACTGTAGCTTTTTTTTTTTTTTTTTTTTTTTTGTCTTTTTGCGACATGGGGTCTCTTTGTATCCCTAGCTCTCCTGAAACTCGCTCTGTCGACCAGGCTGGCTTTGAACTGACAATACTGTAGCTTTTTCAAACAAGGCAACAAACCAACTTAGAAAATCAGAGTATACTACTAAATGCTTTTTTGGGGGGGGTCTTTTTGAGACAGGGTCTCCCTGTAGCCCCAGCTGTCCTGGAACTCACTCTGTAGACCAGGCTGGCCTTGAACTTACAAAGATCCGCCTGCCTCTGCCTCCCGAGTGCTAGGATTAAAGGCGTGCGCCACCACACCCAGCTCTACTAAATGCTTTTTTAAAATACTGCTCTATATTTGGAAGAAAAAACCTGATATGTATAACACAAGTCTTAATTTAGTCAGAGTAGAAGGGCTTAACTATTTGAAGGGATCTTACATTGACTAATTTTACAGGGTAAATAAAATGGCGATGTGAATAATTGCATTAAAATTTCCTTGTGTAAATATGCATTTTCTTATTTTTTACTCTTTCAAAATGCTTAGTTGATACTAGCCAAGGGAGATGGGAGGGGCACAGAGCTCCCTTCTTTAACCATAAATGGTCTTAAGTGTTTCCAGGCACGTTGGATTATCAGGGTATAGTCTACAAAAACAGACATACATGAGCTAGAGAGGCAATATTTAAAATACGAATGTGTAGGCAGAAATCAAGCAGAGTCAAATGTTAACAAGAAACTCAAGGTTCAAATTAGGTAGAGAAACCCAAAGAAATGCTGAGGTTGGCCTTTTTAGTTTGCAAACTGATCATTATTTCCACTGACATTTATTGAGTACCTGCTTGGTGACAGGCACTGCTTAGGCACAGGGAATAAAATGATGTTCAAGAATAAGATCTTGCCAGCTGGAACTGATGGCCTAGCTATTGAGCTACACCAAACAGCCATGTTCAAGCCTCTGAGGCCTGAAATACAGCAGACAAGGAAAGGTGGATACACAGAAGAAGGAGAAGAGGAAAGTGATCAAGAATGAGAGTTCTGTCCTGGCATAAGAGTGGCCCTAAAGGCTGTGCACAGGAGGGAAGACAGTGTGGACTGGGATAACTAAAGCAGTTCAGAAGAGCATTAGTAACACAGTTCATATTTTCTAGACACTTGGCTGGGTACTAAATCCTCCTTGACATGCAAAGGAAGCTTCATTTTTTAAAATTTTATTTTTTTTTATGTGTATGAATGTACTGTCTGCATGTAGATTTGTGCACCCGTGTCATGCAATGCCTTGGAGGTCAGAAGAGGGTTTTGGATTCCCCTGGAACTGGAGTTAAAGACGGTTTTCAGCCGCCATGTGGGTGCTGGGGATCGAACCTGGGTCCTCTGCAAGAGCAGTCAGCGCGCTCTTAACCACTAGGCCATCTCTCCAGCCCCGGAAGCTTCGTTTTTATCTTCATTATCCAGATGAGCAATTGGATACCAGACAGTGAAGTGAATTACCCCAAATCATATAGTGTGTTTTGGAGCTAGGTTTGAACTTCAATCTTTTCGTCCACTTTCAGAACTTTCTGCTGTTCTAGAGGAAAGGCACACAAAGAAAGGAAGGATGAGTTGCTGTGTAAGCCAGGCAGTACAGACAACCTCATTAACCAATCACATGCACTGGGGAAGTAAGAAGAGAGGCGCTTGCTAAGTGACACCACACTGGGTAAGGCGTGCATGTTCCTCCATCCTGCCCAGCACAGTGGGTGGCTATGACATGCAGTGAGGCGGTGAGCCTCATGCTATCAACAGAGCTCTGTGGAACTGTTGCCAAATTATTTTGCTACTTTCATTCTGTTGAAACTATAGATTACTATCATGTTTCAGGGTGCTTTAAATCCAGCCCTTCAATTAAATAATAAGTGAATGGTTTTCTGTGGAGTGATTAATAGAATGGCTTTATCAATGACTCAGATCTCACCAAAAAAGAAAGTGAAGGGTAAGTGCTGTCCATCTATATGTTGGAAGGATGAATTTGACACTGCTTTTGAAAATCAGGTGGTCAAATGTTTCAGGCTAATTGGATAACTACAAAACAAAAATAACTGATGGGGGCATGCAATGTAATTTTTTAAAAAAATGTTTATTTGGAATTAAATTATAGATTTAATTTACTTCAAGAATGTTTGATAATGTTAATGAGATGCATTCTCAAATGACCTCAAGGGCAAATAAATCTGTCTTCCTATGTGTTAGTAAGATAAAGACAGAATGATTGTTTCATATTTGAAGAATGTGCATCAAATGAAACCACTGGAATTTCCCAGAGTTAAAAGAGTGGCCCAATCTTAATGGAATTTAGCCCCTTACATGGTTGGCAGTCAGTTTTGAGTTTTGGAATGAAAGAATGTTTAAGATATGTATGTTTTACATATGCATGCCTGTGGATAAATAAGGAACAGTAATGCTGTGGCCTGGATCCACAGGCCCAGCAGTTCCTCTGGTACTGGACATGCCTGAGTACTTGGCCATGGCCAGGTCCTGTGGCCTTTCATTCATCTCAGGCTTTTGCAGACTTACCAGTTACTCTAAAAGGCAGGAAATGAGAGTGGTGACTCAAATGGAGTGTCAAAGGCTGTAAAGTCAGCTCAGAAATCTGTAGTTATCCCCAGGGCAGAGTGAGGGTATTTCCTGCTCTCAGCACACATACTCATCACCGCATCCATGTTCCATCTTTAGTAATAGCTTGCCTCTTAAGGGCTCCTTTGGTTTTTATCCTGAGTGGATATTGGTTTTGAAAGAATTAAGATTATGGATCTGAGAAGCAAATGAATCACATTGTGTAAATTTTCTCCAGAGTCTTGCTGTCTCTCAGTGTCTTTCCTGGAGCTCTTTTTTGGGTACTAAATCCTCCCTGACATACAAAGAATGCTTCATTTGTATTTTCCTTCTACAGATGAGCAAATCTCTATCTTTAGATAAGAACATCGATTGAGCGTATAACTACTGAGCATTTGACCTCTTTGTGGTGCAGTAATGAATGTGATATTATTCATATATAGAAATTTCTTAAGTAAACCATTAAAGAGAGCTTAGAGAAAAACTGACTTGAAGCACTGTGTTCACCAAATTTCTTCTAGTCAGCATTTCAAGGCTGAAATCCTTCAATTAAATCCTTGAAAAAAAAAAAAACAAAACACTTACGAAGGAGATGTAAGTATTAAAGCTGACCATAAGGGAAATAGAAGTTACTTGTAAAATGGAACTGCTTCAAAATAATGCTTTATCTTTGGAAGCAGTTATTGTTTCTAAGCTGTGCTACTTAAGGATTATGCAGTCATATATTTTGGTCTTTAAAATGAAAGAAATATGAAGAAGGCAAATTACAGCTGCTACTAGTGCTTTGTAGTTTTTAAACTCTAAGGACCATTCTATAGTAGTAGAAAAATCAGTATAGTTTTCTAAATCTTTTATTGCTCTCCTCTTTTTGACAAATATTGAGCAAAGAAACTAAAAATGTAAGTTCCGAAGGCTCGCAGTCCTCTATCGGGACATTTTTTCTGTTTCCTGCTACCATCCAGTTTAGCCATCCTTTATGTAAATCTTATGGCTTTGGCTTTTCTATTCTTTTTTTTTTTTTCAAACTTTATTTTTATTTTATGTTTATGAGTGTTATACTTGCATGTGTGTCAGTGTACTCATGTCATGCAATGCCTGCAAAGGACAAAAGAAGTCACTGAATCCTCTGGAACTAGAGTTACATACAGTTGTTAGCTGCCATGTAGGTTCTGGATTTGAACCTGGGTTTTCTGCAAGAGCAGCCAGTGCCCTTAGCTGCTGGTTCATCTCTCCAGCCCTGACCTTGCTTTTCTATAGGTTGTTTTTTCATAAACAAAACAGCCAGAAATGTTTCAACGTGTCCCCCTACTAATGGATTTCATTACACTGAGAATAAAATGCCAAGTCATTTCCTTGGTCTGCTGTTCCTCAATACATTGGCTCATGCTTGCTCTACTGATCACAGCCTGTCTATGCTCCAGTGACCTTGAATTTTAATGAACTAATTTACCCCTAAGGTGGCTTTGCATTTGATGCTTCCCCTTCTTGGATATTTATTTATTTATTTATTTATATTTATTTATTTATTTACCTGTTTCTCTCAGAAGCCTGTGCACATCTCAGTCCAAGAAGCTCTACCACTATCAGTTCATTGTGCTTTGTCTTCACATACTTTTTTATATAACAGGTTTTTTATATAACATTTTTTATATATCAGACATTTAACTATATGATGAACAGAAATGAAGTGTTCGCCTTTCCTATGAAGCTTTCATTCCAATCCCAGAAGGGGAGTAGCAGATTCATGAGTTCAGTGATGATCTAATTCTGCCAGCATCTGTGAGTCCATAGAGAGAACTAGAAAGCCCACTCTGGCATGCTTTCACTACCTGCTTCTGTAAAGTTACTTTCATGGCCTGAGAGCAGTAAGGCAGAGCACACATTGCACTGCTGTGACACTCTAGCCTCTAGAATTGACCAGGCATATACCCAAGTCACATTGCCTACTTTTTGCATTAATTTCCTCATTTGTGAAATAGGGTAATTCTATCTGTTTCACAAGGTTCTTGACTGAATTACAAAAATTCTGTATAAATACAACATAATCTGACTAACAGTTGCTCTTTTTGCTATTAATCATGGTAATAATTTCCAGTTCTACCCTTAGGTAGCTCAACCTTGCAGTGACACTTCCAAAAGTTGGATATGTATCTCTATATTGTTCAAATAAAGTATACCCTTTTGCCCTCTCATGGAAGTTGTCCCTTTCTATTCCTCTGATTTGGGGAGATACATCTTTTCCTCTCATATCTAAATCCAGTCAGCTCAGTGTCTTTTCTTGATGGTGTTCCTTTTTTTAAAAATTTATTTATTTATATATATTTTTTATCAAATCTCGACCCCTGTCCCCCCCATCCCCCCACCCCACCAGAGCTCATGCATTCTGCCAGACATGCTTTTCATCTCTTTCTCAGTCTTTCTCAATATTCTCCATGTGGAAGTTGACTGTTTGAGCAGAAGTTCACTGTTTCAGTCAGTTCTTTGATGCAGTCCTTTCTGTTGTTGTTGTTGTTGTTTCCAATATGCATCACTCCCAACTGCTTTGGACAAAAGCTCAAGGGGCCATGCACAAGAAATACAACTAGGTAATTGGCACTAGCATCCATAGATGAGGGATACCATTCATTGTTTGTTTATCTGGGACTGTGTTACTTAACTCGGCATGATGTCCTCTAGCTCCAGCCATTTTCCTGCAAAGCTCATGATGTCACCTTTCTTTACTGCTGCATAGAACTCCATTGTGTAGATGAACCACATTTTCTGTATCCACTCATCAGTTGAGGGGCATTTTGGTGGCTCCAGCTCCTTGATATTGTGAAGAGAGCTGAAATAAACATGGTCGTGCATGTATCTCTGTGGTGGGGTGAGTCTTGAGAGTACATGCCTAGGAGTGATATGGCTGGGTCAGGTGGCAAGTTCATTCCAAGTCTTCCAAGGGTTCTCCACACTGCTTTCCATAGTGGCTGCACGAGTTTACATTCCCACCAGCAGTGGATGAGTGTTCCCCTTTCCCCACAACCTCTCCAGCACTTGCTATCATTTGTTTTCTTGATCCTAGCCAGTCTTATTGGAGTAAGATGATATCTTAAAGTGGTTTTGATTTGCATTTCCTTAATGATTAGTGATGTTGAACACTTCTTAAGGTGTTTCTCAGACATCTCTAATTCCTCACTTGTGAAGTCTCTGCTCAGTTCTTTGCTCCATTTATTGAGTGGGTCATTTGTTTTCTTTTTTCTTTGTTTTTTGAGTAGTTTATATATTCTGGAAAT
>VZQC01006553.1:4814409-4842193 GCA_009823505.1 Rhizomys pruinosus
ACCGTTTGATGATAAGCGGGCTTGACAAGTGCAGATCTCAAAAGCAGGCATACAAATAATCCATACAGATAAATTGGGATCACATAAATACATTGTATTTTCCAGGCTTATTAAGATATTTACCCCTTCAAGGTAAATTGACTTTGTATCTGGAATCAATATCAGAATTCAGATCAGACATCTGAAATATCCTCCTGAGTGTGCAAGGAATCTTTCCCAGTAAATTGTATTTGATGTGTTGGTATTTCAGTAGTAAATCACAGTAGTTGTATTTGGATATATGTGTACATTTCTATGGTTTCCCTCTGTACATCATAGTCACATTTAGATTATTTTCATGTAAGTATATATAGTAGAATGAAATAAAATAACACAATATTGAAATGTAATCAATGATAGAAAAATATTCTTTTTTATTTTTGAGAATTTCATGCATGAGTAACTATATTCACATCATTTCTACTCTTCCCTCTCCCTCCTCCAACTCTTCCTATGTCCTCCAACTCCCTCTCAACTTTGTGACCAACCTATTGCATTCATTGAATGGTGCTTGTATGTAGATGTGCTTAGGGCTGAGCACTTGGGACTGGGTAACCTCCATGGAGCTCATTGCTGAAGAAAACTTATTCTGCTTTTTTTGGCAGCCAATTATTATCTGTAGCTCTTCAACTAGAGGTGAGGCCTTGTGAAATTCCTCCCACCCACATTGGCATGTCAACTAATATTGTCATTATGCAGGTCTTGTTTAGGAAACCATATTGTTGAATGTCATGGGTGTAGCTTTTCTGTCATGTCTGGAAGATACTCTGCTACTACAGAGTAGTAGGTAGTAGTAGTAGTAGGTATCCTGGTCCTCTGGCTCTTACAATCTTTATACACTTTTTTGGGATATTCCAGAGTCTTAGGTGTACAGGTTCCATTGTAACTATATGGATTAAGGCTGGGCACCTCATGGTCACTTTTTCTCTGCGTTTTGACCAGTTGTGAATCTCTATAACAGTCTTCATCTGTTCAAAAAGAAAGTTCTTGGATGGCTTGTGAGAGCTATACTTATACTCTTTAAATGGGAAGTTGCCTGCCAATTAAATATGTGAATTAAAGATAAAATAGATGAATTCTAGTAATACAAGAATGAAAACATATTTGAAGAAATCATAGATTTCTTTCACTCCTTAGTCTATATTTCTAACAAAAAGTGACCTTTTTTCCCTTTTCATCTAGAAAAGTACACAGAGCAGGGTTATTTGAACTTTACTTTTGCTATGTTATGTTATTTACTTCTGACTATATCAAGAATATACCAGTAAATCATTTTAATTTCTTTTAAAAGGAGATGAGGTTTCATTTTCTGAATAAGACTCACTAAATGATTCGTTTCATTCAATAGGATTTATTGGGCACATTATTCACACCCATAGTCAGTTATTGAGTTAATATAAATGTCACACAAGGAGCCTGGCCATAGTCCAGGGTCTTAGAAGAGCCAAACCAGGGAGCTGGATGAAGCAAGAGTTTTTCCCACCCATCTTGAACTGTGGCATTTCAAGGTGAGTGTTGTTAAGTGTGTAAGGAAAAGTAAGACTTCCTAGGGAAAGAACTGTCTATTGGGAGGTGGGTAGGTGTGTGAGGGAGCTGTGTACACTGAGGTGTTTTTTGTGTGTGTGTTCCAAGTTTTGGAGAATCACCAAAGGCAATGGAAGCAAGAGAGTTAAGATGAGAGGCACTAACAAAAGCCAAGGTTATGATATTTGATTTTAGGGCAGCATCTGCTCCTCTCATACTAGATTTTTTTTTATTTCCAAGTGAATGGGAAAGGAGTTCAGTTTATAGTTTCTCCTAGGAAGAGAAACATCTGTATAGATATAAATATTAGGGAATTTTTTTTTAATTAAAAAAAATTTTTTTTATTAATTTTATTTATTTCTGTATGTGTATGAATGTACTGTCTGCATGCAAGTCTGTGCACCCGTGTCGTGCGATGCCGCGGAGGTCAGAAGAGGGTCTCAGATTCCCCTGGAACTGGAGTTCTCCTGGAATTGGAGTTTCAGACGGTTCTCGGCCGCCATGTGGGTGCTGGGGATCGAACCTGGGTCTTCTGTAAGAGCGGTCTGCGCTCTTAACCGCTAGGCCATCTCTCCAGCCCACCATATACATTCTTATTTAGCTTAATGAGAATATTGGCATTTATAAAAGATTTGTCCGATAATCTGATGATGACAGGGACTACTTACTACTACTATTACTACTACTGCTGCTACTACTACTACTACTACTACTACTACTACTACTATTACTACCAGCCTGTTTTGGTGAGTCCTGAGGGTCACCTGCAGGTATGCCCGATTTTGCTGAAGCATGTGGCTTCCTGAAAACTGGTCTCAGTGTTCTTATCACTAGATAAACAGAACATGGGACACTGTCTGCTCTGATGGTCATCTTTCATTTGATTCTCTACTAATGGCATCCTTTTGTCTTTCTGCAGTACTTTGGAAGTTTACTTGTCATTTTCTGTGTAGAACTGGCTTGTGGTGTTTGGACGTATGAACAGGACCTTATGGTGAGTTCCTGGGACATCTTTATAGTATCCAGTTCAGCCTTTGACTCAGACACTGGAGAGCAGCTCTGATACATAGCTGTTACTGTACATGCTACATAACAATGATGGGGATTCTTGATGTTTCTGAAAAATAGTATTTCTCTCTGTGTCTAATTTCCAAATCATACCTTAAAATATTTTATTTCAGATAATGTGGCATGTCTTTAATTCCATAATTTTTTATGTGTATGAGTGTATTGCTTGCATGTAGGTGCACCCTTATTGTAAGATGCCCACAGAAGTCAGAAGAGGGCATTGGATCCCCCTGGAACTGGGGTTACAGGTGGTCACTAGTGGCCATGTGGATGCTGGGAATTGAGCCCTGGTCTTCTGCAAGAGCAACCAGTGCTCTTAATTGCTGAGCCATCTCTCTCGCCCTTGATTCCACAGATTTATGAAATGTAGATATCATGGACTAAAGCTGGTCTATGTTCTAAGATAATTACATCAACTTCTGAGTGAATAATGAAAGAGGTTTTGCATATGCCAACTGATTTGTTTGAAGATGGTTGAATACCTCCCTGAAGCCCTGACCACAGCAGAAACTTGTGAAGAGGGAGCCCATATCTCCTGTTTGCAATAAACTGAACCATATTCTTCTTTAAGTTGCACATTTGAAGAATTGCTGTGTGAACTCTGTAGTCTAGAAGCTCTCAGTTTGAGGCTTGGCTGCTTGAAAACATTCACTCAGCATTTCCCCCTCTCATTTCAGCCACCGAAGCCACTAGAAGCTGTGCTAGAGTGGACGAGGACTTTCCCATCTTTCCCCCATGTGCTTTGTCACTTTCATTTCTCCCCTGCTCCTGTTGGATATTACTTACTTGGTTTGCTCATTTCAGTGGTGAAAATTAGCACACTGGTCCCCAACAGCCATGTCTGTGAGAGCTGGCTGGTGTCATGCCTCACTGAGCGTTTTTGTTCCTATAAAATGTTTCTTTTCAACATGTAGCCTTAGGTCTTCTGTGGAGTCGTACAAGGTGATTCTTAGTTATGTGCTTTCTGGGTTCCAGCCATTCGGTCAGAGTGGAGGGGAAAGTCCAGGCCAGAGCTTCTGACAAGTTCCCCAGTGAGTTTTAAACCTTTTTTTAAAAAAAAAAATTCAAGAGCTCTTAAGAGAGGGTATTATTTTGTGTTTGTTTCAGAGAAAAGTGGGGAATTAGGCATTCATGTAATAAATTTGAAGCCATTTCTTGTGTTGGCACATTTATGAAGGATTGTACGGTGTATCTGCTAGTGTCATGTGACTTTTGAATGTTCAGTGACTGCTCTGCACACTGCAGTTTACATGTGCTGGGTGCTCTGCTGGCATTCATAGCCCTGTGAAGAGTTGCTGCTTCCAAGTATGATGGTACTCAGGAAGAAGAAAGAATCTGTGAAGAGTTGAAGAGTCAGGGAAGCTACTACCTCCTTAATGCAAACTTCAGAACTTACACACACACACACATACACACACACACACACACACACACACACACACACACAATCGCCCATGAAAACAAGAGTTCTCAAGGTTTTCCAGCTAGTTGGCTCGTTATTCACATGAACTTAACAACAATGATGACAGCATGCAAAAGTCCCATATAAGCTCAAACAAGACAACATCCAGACATACATGTGGGGAAGCGGGAAAGAAACTCCAACCATACCTTAGGACCTATTAGCAATCGATGACTGCTGGGAGGAAGAGGGCAGTCTCTTTCTAGCTTGTGACTCTTTGTAGGTTGCCTAGACTCCAGTGGATGAACCCACCCATACCAACAGATACTTGGGGACACAGATTATACTCTATGAGCATGCATGTGTGCATGCATGCGTGCAAACACACACATATAGGCATATACACACAATAGAGTATATTGATTTGGTTGGGAGTAGTAAGGGGAGGTCCAGATACCCTCAAAATATATTGTAAGAAATTCGCAAACATTCAGTTAAATAGGGGAGAAAAACTGGCATTCTCTTGCTTTCTTTGAGAGTCCTATTCTTGTGCCATTCATAGAAAATGAGCAGTAAGGCTGTAGGAAGGTTCAGTGGGTAACAACACTGGCTGTTCTTTCAGAGAACCTGTGTTCCCAGCACCCACATGGCTGCTAACAACCATCTGAAACTCTAGTTCCAGGGGATCTGACACCCTCTTCAGGCCTCTGAGGACATTGCATGACATGGGTACCCTTACATACATGCAAGCAGTATACTTATACATATAAAATGAAAATGATAAAATGTTAAAAGAAGAAAATATACATTAGAAATATGAGAAAGTAGTTGTAGCTTAGTTTTTGTGTTTAATAGAAAAGAGGATTTCTATTGTCAAAAATAACTTTACATCTCTGATAGTCAAACAACAGAAGAGTAAATCTTAAAATTAACATGTGATCCTTTTTACTTCAGCTTTTAGTTCCATTCTGTTCCATTCCTTTCCGTTCTATTCTGTCATTAAGAGATTTTTAGAAATGAGTTTTGGTGGATTTATTTATTTACTCAATTTAGAGGTAGGGTCTCACATTTTGTCCAGGCTGGCCTGGAACGCACTCTGTAGCCCAGTTGTCCTCAAACTTATGGCAGTCCTCCTGCCTCAGTCTCCTCAGTGCTACTTATAGTTATGAACCACCACACCCTGCCCTTTTATGCATCTTACAAATGGATTATAAAGTGTATGTCCTACTGATGTATGGTAAATCTCCAAAGGTGTAGGAAGTTTAAAATGAATTAATTTATCATCTTAGATAGGGAATATTTGATTCTAATATAATTCTAAGAAACACATGAACATAAAGGAATTTCCTTTTGTTCAGATTCTGTCCTCCCTGGGGGACAGCCTACAGTGACTTCTGCTTCCTGGAGGACTGACTGAGTGCACCCTGCCATTTTAGTGGTGTGCATATGTCATTGTTTTGCTAGCTTAAGTCTTCCCATTACATCACTAAGAGAGTGAGGAAGGACTGTTTAAAAGTGAAGCATGAAAAGCAGTCTTGCAGAAAAAAGTCACTCTGCAATTTTTATTGCTTCTGCACTAATAACAATGTAAAAGAAAAGTGTCATTAAAGTTTATTATCTGCCAAAGTTTGCAGAATTTAACTTCTACATAGAACGGCTTTGTGCTGTTCCCTGTGCCATGCAGCCAACCATTCCCCGTGTGTGTGCTTTATGGCCAGTTTCCAGTAGTTTGTGCCAGAACTCAATGGTCTCCTCTGTTTTCTTGACACATTTGGTTTCATACTGATGGTAGTGAGAGTGAAGAAACAACCTATATTTACTTTGGAAAGTAAAAATTTTTAAAGATTTTTACGTACCTAAATAAGGAGCCCTGACATCATCTGTTCCCTCTTTATTTTTGTTGTTTCTACGTGCTCAGCTCCTAATCATTACTCTCTCTACTCAAAAATCTATCGGCGATATTAAGTGTCTCAGATTATGCATTCCTTGAGAACTTATTTCACTTATATTTATTTTATACTCTAAGGGCTGTGAGATAATAGTTTGTAGTAGATAGCTTGAACTTCGGCTAGTTTTCTGAACTTTATTAAACCATGTGAACTGAATGGGTACCCAAAGACCTCATTATTTGGGTAACAAAATTCTACACTCAAATGTTTAAATATTTTGTTTCGTATTGTGTATTTTTTTAAATTTCCAAGTAATTAAAAAACACTAACAAAAGACAAAAGTTGAAGATTTTCTATGGGCAGATTTTTTAAACTGTTTTTACTGATACTACTATTTGATTAATTTTTTGTGTGCATGTGTAATGCCTACATATATGTTCATGCATACAGGTACATACACATATTGCACATATGGAGGCCAGAGGAGGACATGTGGTGCCCTCTTCTGTTGGTCTCCCACTGAGCCTGGAGCTTGACATTTTTCTGGTAGGTTGGTAGTGTACACAACCCCCCCTCCTGTGTCTCCCCCAACCCCTTCCGAGCTGGGGTACAGGCATTCAGGCACATAACGCTAGTTACACATGCTAGGGATCAGAGCTCGTGTTCTTGCGCTTTGTACAACAAGCTCTCTTACTTACTGAGCCATCTCCTCAGCTTGACATTACTTGTTTTCTGAAAAGATTTTTATTTTATTTTATGTGTATGAATGCTTTGCCTGCATGTAAGTCTACCACATGGGTACAGTACCCTCAGAGGCCAGAAGAGGGTGTCAGATCCCCTAGAACTGGAGTTACAGATAGCTGTGCTGAGTCACTTTGCGAGTGCTGGGAACCAAACCCAGGTTCTTTGCAGGAACACAGGGTGCTTTTAACCACTGAACCATATCTCCAGCCCTGCTCTTACTACTTTTAATGACATTTTAAAAATCATCCCAATCTTAGGTGTTAGAGGCTTATAGATGCACTTCCCCCTTTCTATTTTTTGGTTCTTGATACCTATTTCAGTGTTCTGAAAGTCAGACTTATTGACCTGATCTCAATTTAATGTACAAGCAAAGAGAAGTTTAAAATAGTATTGTCAGGCTTAATCTATTCTTTGTGTGTTGTCAGTGTGTTAATAGTTGTGTGCCTAAGTTTTCGTCTAGCTGACTGCTTGTGTGCTGATACATGCTTTTTATCTGCAGGTTCCAGTACAGTGGTCAGATATGGTTACTTTGAAAGCCAGAATGACAAATTATGGCTTGCCCAGGTATCGGTGGCTTACTCACGCTTGGAATTTTTTTCAGAGAGAGGTAAGTGCTATCATTCCTGAGGATAAAAAATATAGAACAAATGGAACGTTTTCAAAATAGGTGTTTGAAGCTTTTGTTTTAATATGTTTTCTGTATAGAAAAATTCAGCTAGGAATTCTTTGGGCCTAGTATAGTGTTTTCCTGCCACCCTCCCATCACCCATATTCTTCTTTCTCATAATGCTTCATTTCATCTGGCGACATACACACACTACAAAATATATTGTAAGAAAATCACATCAGCAAACACTCTCAAAGTTAATAGAGTGTAGCGGAGAGAAAACTGGCATATCCCTCTATGCTTCTTTGTAGAGTCACACTATCATCTGTCTCTTGTAGCCATTCGTATAGATACATATGTATACATTAGTATGTAGTATATGCATACTAGGTAGGTAAGGTTCAGTTGGGTACTAACACTAGGTATGGTATCTTCACTTATTACAGCAGGGCATCACTGTGAGTAATCATCACAGTCACCCACATGGCTGCTAACAACCATCTGTAATTCCGGTTTCAGGGGATCTGATATCTTCTCTGGTCTCTGTGGGTCTGATGCTTTCTTCTGCCCTCCACAGGCATGGCTTGCATGGATGCACTTACACACCATGTGGACAGTATACTTATACATATAAAATGAATAAATGAACATGTTTACAAGACGAAATTACCCGTAGAAATATGAGAAACAGTAGTTGTATCTTAGTTTTTTTCTGATGTTAATAGAAAAAGGGATTTCTATTGGCACAAATAACTGTTCCATGCTCTGATCGCACTTTGCAGCCCTCAGAATAAGAAGTAAAATCTCTAAATTAAGAACGATGTGTGATCGCTATTTTACTGGTCACGACACAGCTTTATACGTTTCCATTCTGTATGCCAGTCCGATTCGTTCATACCAGAAATTATCGGCAGGTCAGTTTAGCAGATTGTTTGAAGATAGGATGTTTTTCTCGTGGAATTATTTAATTACTACTCAATTTAGAGGTAGGAGTCCTCACAATTTTTGTCCAAGGGCTGCGCCTAGGAAACGCTCGTGTAAGCCAAGCAGGTTCGCGCAAGCCCACCCATAATGATCCTCAAGACTGGGTGATGAAGGCAGTCCTGCCGCATGGCACTAATACTCGAGTCATCCTCGAGTAGCTACTTATAGTTTATGCTTAGCCACTCACATCATACACACCCTGTGGACCCGTAGTATGACATGGACATTACCACATGTAGCAAAAAAAAAGTGAGTGCTTACTTATCACAATGGTACAGTTACAATCATTCTGTATTGTAACTTTGAACTGTATTGTACGTATAATGCTTCTCGCGGTATTCTTTGAGGAAGCGCTCTTACAATGGGAGTTAATTTATCATCTTAGATTAGGTGAATGTTTGATTCTAATATACATTCTAGAGAAACACATGACAGTACAGCGATTGCCTTTGTGTCAGATTCTGTCCTCCCTGGGGACCAGACTACAGTGACTTCTGCGTTCCTGGAGGACTGACTGAGTGCACCCTGCCATTTCAGTGGTGTGCATATGTCATTGTTTTGCTAGCTTAAGTCTTCCCATTACATCACTAAGAGAGTGAGGAAGGACTGTTTAAAAGTGAAGCATGAAAAGCAGTCTTGCAGAAAAAAGTCACTCTGCAATTTTTATTGCTTCTGCACTAATAACAATGTAAAAGAAAAGTGTCATTAAAGTTTATTATCTGCCAAAGTTTGCAGAATTTAACTTCTACATAGAACGGCTTTGTGCTGTTCCCTGTGCCATGCAGCCAACCATTCCCCGTGTGTGTGCTTTATGGCCAGTTTCCAGTAGTTTGTGCCAGAACTCAATGGTCTCCTCTGTTTTCTTGACACATTTGGTTTCATACTGATGGTAGTGAGAGTGAAGAAACAACCTATATTTAACTTTGAAAAAGTAAAAATTTTAAAGATTGTTTACGTACCTAAATAAGGAGCCCTGACAATCATCTGTTCCTCTTTTATTTTTGTTGTTTTCTACGTGCTCAGCTCCATAATAATTACTCTCTCTACTCAAAAATCTATCGGCGATATTAAGTGTCTCAGATTATGCATTCCTTGAGAACTTATTTCACTTATATTTATTTTATACTCTAAGGGCTGTGAGATAATAGTTTGTAGTAGATAGCTTGAACTTCGGCTAGTTTTCTGAACTTTATTAAACCATGTGAACTGAATGGGTACCCAAAGACCTCATTATTTGGGTAACAAATTTCTACACTCAAATGTTTAAATATTTTGTTTCGTATTGTGTATTTTTTTAAATCCAAGTAATTAAAACACTAACAAAGACAAAAGTTGAAGATTTTCTATGGGCAGATTTTTTAAACTGTTTTTACTGATACTACTATTTGATTAATTTTTTGTGTGCATGTGTAATGCCTACATATATGTTCATGCATACAGGTACATACACATATTGCACATATGGAGGCCGAGGAGGACATGTGGTGCCCTCTTCTGCTTGGTCTCCCACTGGCCTGGAGCTTGACATTTTTCTGGTAGGTTGGTAGTGTACACAACCCCCCCTCCTGTGTCTCCCCCAACCCTTCCGAGCTGGGGTACAGGCATTCAGGCACATAACGCTAGTTACACATGCTAGGGATCAGAGCTCGTGTTCTTGCGCTTTGTACAGACTCTCTACTTAACGAGCCATCTCCTCAGCTTGACATTACTTGTTTTCTGAAAGATTTTTTTTTATTTTATGTGTAATGAATGCTTTCCTCATTATAAGTCACCCAGTACAGAATAGCCTCAGAGGCCAGAAGAGGGTGATCCAGATAGTCCCCTGAATGGAGTTTGCAGATAGCTGTGCTGAGTCACTTGCGAGTGCTGGAACAAACCCAGGTTCTTTGCAGAACCAGGGTGCTTTTACCAATGAACCATATCTCCAGCCCTGCTCTTACTACTTTTAATGACATTTTTAAAATCATCCCAATCTTAGGTGTTAGAGGCTTATAGATGCACTTCCCCCTTTCTATTTTTTGGTTCTTGATACCTATTTCAGTGTTCTGAAAGCAGACATATTGACCTGATCTCAATTTAATGTACAAGCAAAGAGAAGTTTAAAAATGTAATTGTCCAGGCTTAATCTGATTCTTTGTGTGTTGTCAGTGTGTTAATAGTTGTGTGCCTAAGTTTTCGTCTAGCTGACTGCTTGTGTGCTGATACATGCTTTTTATCTGCAGGTTCCAGTACAGTGGTCAGATATGGTTACTTTGAAAGCCAGAATGACAAATTATGGCTTCCCAGGTATCGGTGGCTTACTCACGTTGGAATTTTTTTCAGAGAGAGGTAAGTGCTATCATTCCTGAGGATAGAAAAATATAGAACAAATGGAACGTTTTCAAAATAGGTGTTTGAAAGCTTTTGTTTTAATATGTTTTCTGTATAGAAAAATTCAGCTAGGAATTCTTTGGGCCTAGTATAGTGTTTTCCTGCCACCCTCCCATCACCCATATTCTTCTTTCTCATAATGCTTCATTTCATCTGGTGTTTTTTAAAGTCATTTTGCACAGATACTCAGAAGTTTCTTTTCATGAGATTTAATAAATATGCAGTTTTACATGAATATTTCCTTTATGATATTTTCACTTCTTTTATAAGTTAACTGTGTTTTAAATAGTAATAACATTTTTTTTTTATTAATTTTTATTGATGCTTTGTGCATTTCATAACATTTTTCCAATCAGTCATCAGGCTTATTTCCCTTTCCCTCCCCCCCACCACCCACCCCATCCCAAAGAGATGCGATTCTGCATGAACTGTCCTGCATCTTC
Organism: Rhizomys pruinosus; assembly: GCA_009823505.1. NCBI lineage: Eukaryota > Metazoa > Chordata > Mammalia > Rodentia > Spalacidae > Rhizomys > Rhizomys pruinosus. The sequence goes on from VZQC01006553.1 coordinate 4,825,480, forward strand.
TGTTCTCTCGAGTTTTTTTNTGTTTTTTAAAGTCATTTTGCACAGATACTCAGAAGTTTCTTTTCATGAGATTTAATAAATATGCAGTTTTACATGAATATTTCCTTTATGATATTTTCACTTCTTTTATAGTTAACTGTGTTTTAAATAGTAATAACATTTTTTTTTGACTTAATTTTTATTGATGCTTTGTGCATTTCATAACATTTTTCCAATGCAAGTCATGGCTTATTTCCCTTTCCCTGCCCCCCACACCATCCACCCATCCCAAAGATTTTTTTTTTTTCATTTTTAGCTATAAGTGATAATCCATGAGTACAAGCATCCTTCATGCAAAACCTATCTGCAGGCTGTTGTGCCCAAACACCTACAGCCCCACCATCCAGTGGGGGGTGACAGGTTGTTTGTTCAATCAAGTTGATCAAATGAGTGTCCAGACTACATTGCTGTAGTTTCACCATTCACCCCAATCGCAGCCCTTACATTCTACCACGCCCCCTCTTCCGCAGGTTGTTCCCTAGGCTTAGAAAAGGGGCACAGGTGGATGAGAGGTAAAACAGTCCACTCTCTCTGGAGCTGTTGACTTGGACTCTGGTCAATTCTGGCTGTTTCCTTTCATGGGCTGACAGTTTGTCCAGGAATAACCTTTCAATCCTACTAATGAAGAACAAGCAATTAGATATATAGGTATTTAAGCAGGACTAATAGTTATGGTAGGTTACTTTAGCATAGACACATGTTTGGATATGTTAATCCATGAATTACAATTTTCCCCCCTGTTAAATATGACATAGTATAACATTTTAAAAGTTTATTCACATTTGAGAATTTAGTGAGTCAGAATAGCATTAAGATCATGCTTTTTCTTTTCATTTTTGTCTTTTTGAGACAGGTTCTCCCTGTAGCCCCAGCTGTCCTGGAACTCACTCTGTAGACCAGGCTAGCCTTTAATTCACAAAGATCCGCCTGCCTCTGCCTCCCAAGTGCTAGGATTAAAGGCATGCACCACCATGCCAGGCAAGGTCATGCTTTTTCAAGTCAGGATAACCTTGATTTAAATCCTAGCTCTGCTGATTACTATCATTTACCTTAAGCCTCAGTTTTCTCATCTGTAAAATGGGGTAATGCAAGTATTCCCATCCTTGGCATCAAGAAGAGTGAGTAAGATGGGAAACTGGATCTCATTTAGCTTATATCTATTAACAGTGGCATCCATATAAAGACTTTTAGCTTTCTTTCTGCAGCTGATTTACAACTCTTAATCCAACTATTTCAAATGGGACTATTTTTTAGATGTTTAAAATCTGGTGACTTGAAATTAGTCATTGATTTTGCTTCAAACTGGCTCTTCTAAGCAGTTTCCTTGTGACTGACGTGACATTCTCAGATGACCAAGAATCTCAGTTTCCTTTCGTTTATCTTGGCTCTGGGCCATGAACCATTTGAGAATGAGGAGCTTACTGGACAAATAGCTCCGTGTTCTGCCCTGGATACACTTATGGCAGACGTTCAAGTCCAGGACAATCTCCAGCTTTGGCTCTTTGTGTCACAATTATTGAAATGGTAAAATTATCAATGTCACCCAGAATTCCTGTTTATTTCAAAGCTTCCTGACTTTGTTTATTGTACATTTATACTAAAAACCACACAGAAGGAAGACAAGTGAATCATCAGGGAATTGACAGTAGGCCAGGCTCAGCTACTGTCCTGGGTAGGCCAGGCTCAGCTACTGTCCTGGGTAGGCCAGGCTCAGCTACTGTCCTGGGTAGGCCAGGCTCAGCTACTGTCCTGGGTAGGCGCTTCTAGCATCCTTATTTTCTAGGACTTACAATGTGTGTGATAAATTAAGCTGAAAAACAGTGAACTGTTTTCCCTCCTGATGAGCTCTATCTCCATGGAGTATTTCAAACTCTGAAAGTGATTGCATGCCACAAAGAAGGAATGTTTGCTCTTTGTATTTAGGCTAGATCTCGTGGGTAGTGACTACCAGCAAGTATCACGGGGACTTTCAAAACCTCTTCTATTAGACTTCTAGGACCACCAAGGCAAAGTACAACTACAGGGCTGCTTAGGACAAGTGTTTCCTCACAGTTCTGGAGGCTAAAACTTCAAGATCAAAGGGTTGGCAATGCTGGTGTCTTTTGAGTCCTCTCCTCAGGGCTTGTAGATGACCTTCTTCCTATTCATTGTCTTCCTTCCATGTATGACCATGTTTTCCTCTTCTTATAAGGATGGCATCCATACTGGATTAAGTTTCATCCTGATGACCTTATTTTAAATGAATTACTTCCACAATGGTCCTGATTTCAAATACAGCCACATTTGGAGGTACTGGGACTAGAATTTCAACACAGAAATTTGGGTATGGAGAGACTAATCAGCCTAGTGTATACTTGTTCTGAAAGAAATCATAGGTCAGAAAGGCACCTTGTCAGCTTCAACTTCCCAGCTCCTCATTCACTGCTATTCTGCATTTATCATATCTGAATGGACTTTTGCATACTACCTAGTGACATTTAATATTTTTGGCCCAGTTTCTAAAGACATTTATTTTAACATAGCAGTGGCTGGGTAGGGTTTAGAATAACAGGCTCTGCCACATGCTGACCTGTGACCTTGCCCCATCAAGAGCCTCAGTTTGTTCACATACAAAATGGTGATTCTGCAGCAATTTCTAAAGCTTGCGCAATGTTAGCAAAAGTAGAACTGTCTCATAACGAACTATTAAAAGAGATGGCATAACAAGGAGTTGTAGACTACTCTCTTGTTTGGGTCTAATGTTTAGTTTGTCTTAAGGAGTTTTCAGGCAGGTTTTTTTTGGTCTTTTCGAGACAGGGTCTCTATGTAGCCCCAGCTGTCCTGGAACTCACTCTGTAGACCAGGCTGGCCTTGAACTCACAAAGATTCACCTGCCTCTGCCTCCCAAGTGCTAGGATTAAAGGCGTGCACCACCAAGCCCGGCTATTCAGGCAGTTTCAATACAAAAATCACTAACCTTCTGTTAAAGAAGCAAGGTTACGTGAGTAGACAGAAGGCTCAGCAGTTAAGAGCACAGGGTGCTCTTGCAGACCACACAAGTTTGGTTCCTAGGACCCACATGCCAGCCAACAACTGTCCATAACTCCAGTTCCAGGGGTTCCAACACCCTCTTCTGACCTGTGTGGGCATTGCATGACATGGATGCACCTACATACATGCAGGCAATATACTCATACACATAAAATAAATAATAATAAAATATTACAAAAGAAACAGGGTTACTACATAAAAGAGAACATATTTCAGAGGCTTATTAAAGCATGTTTGGCAGTAAACACGATATGTTTAAGTTATTTGGAAAAGAAATTTCTATGGAATATTTTTTCCTGACAAGGCCAGATAAATGCGCCACTCCCCTATATCTGGAGTTGGAATGCTCCAAGAACTGTCATCTGTCATCAGCAGAGAAAGGCTCTAATCACTAGGAAATGAGAGATACAGGCTTTCTCTGGGTAAAGGGATCTAAAAAGATTGACTGGGATATGCAATAGTTTATGGCATTTAAAAAGTGATGTCTTTCCAGTGTATGCATTATTTGAAGCATACTACATGTATTATGTAAAATATGTCAGAAGGTGTTTGACTCAGTCTGTCATGTTCATGATGGTCATGTTATACTCATGGTGCATAGAACCTGACTTAGTTTGTGATGTTTATGATACATTTGTGGCTTTTAAAAGAACTTTATAGGCTGGGCATGGTGGTGCACACCTTTAATCCCAGCACTCGGGAGGCAGAGGCAGGCAGATCTCTGAGTTCAAGACCAGCCTGGTCTACAAAGTGAGCTCCAGGCCAGCTGGGACTAAAGGGAGACCCTGTCTCAAAAACACCAAAAACAAAAACAAAACAAAACAAAACAAAAAACAACAAAAAAACCAACTTTATAAAAGAATAGAGAAAAAAGTAAAATATTTTATTATATTTATTTTATGTATATGAGTGTATTGCCTGCACGTAAGTGCACCCATGCTGTGCAATGCCCACAGAGGTCGGAAGAGGGTATTGGATCCCCTGGATCTGGAATTAGCCACTATGTGGGTGCTGAGTCCTCTACAAGAGCAGCCAGTGCTCTTAACTGCCGAGCCATCTGTCCAGCCCCCAGAAAATAGTTTTTAAAGTTTCTCAAAGATTTTAATATTATTCATAGCTTTGAATGATTATCATTCAAAACACTTTTAAGAAATCCTTTTTTTCTTTGTAAATCATAAGATATTTAGACAAGGGAAAAATGCAAAGTACATTTATTATTTTCCTTATTTGCTTTTGCATAAAGAATTAAGAATTATTCCAAGTTGTTTTTGTTTATACTTTGAAATAGCGCTGGATTGTGAGATTGTATGACTGTGCTAATTCTTGAGCACAGGTTGGTTTCCTGAGCTATGCATTTGCATAACCAGACTCTCTTGGCAAAGTTATTCTGTATGACTGCCCATATTCCTTGCTTCTGAGTATATAGAAGAATTATTCTCTTTTATCTAAGGGGAAAAGTCTATTCATCATGATTTTTTTTTCTTCTGAATCCAGCTTGTATGAGTCACTTTTCTGTTACTGTGATAGAACCACCATGACCAAGGGAACTTCCCAGTTCCAGGGGAAGTAGAGTCCATCAGATGTGTGTGTGCATTCTATATTGGTGGGTGGGGAATTAGAGTCCATCAGATGAGTGCATTCTATATTGGTGGGTGGGGAATTAGAGTCCATCAGATGTGTGCATTCTATATTGGTGGGGAATTATAGTCCATCAGATGTGTGTGTGTGCATTCTATATTGGTGGGTGGGGAATTAGAGTCCATCAGATGTGTGCATTCTATATTGGTGGGGAATTATAGTCCATCAGATGTGTGTGTGCGTTCTATATTGGTGAATGGGGAATTAGAGTCCATCAGATATGTGCATTCTATACTGGTGGGAGATATGATGGCAGGAGGTGCAGAGCAGGAGCAGAAAGCCAAAGTTCATATCTTCAAGCAGGAACAGGAAGCAGAGAGTGACTGGTGATTGACAAGGATTTAAGAACTCTCTAAGCCCTTCTCCCCCACCCGTGACAAGCTCCCTCCAGCATGGCCATACCTTCCAATACTTCCCAAAACAGTGTCCAAATACTTGGAGCCTATGAGCGACATTCTCATTCAAACCACCACACCACACCACACATACTTTTAAACTTTATCAGAGAAATCTTTTGCTAATCAGTGGTGAAATGCAGCAAAAATATTATTTTCTTAAATATAGTTTAGAGAAAGTATCACTTTTCTTTTAAACATATTTTTAAAATTTTTTATTTATTCTTGTATGTGTATGAATGTACTGTCTGCATGTAGGTTTGTGCACCTGTGTCGTGCAATGCTGCGGAGGTCAGAAGAGGGTGTCAGATTCCCCTGGAACTGGAGTTAAAGAAGGTTTTCAACCATCATGTGGGTGCTGGGGATCGAACCCGGGTCCTCTGCAAGAGCAGTCGGCGTTCTTAACTTCTAGGCCATCTCTTCAGCCCCCCAAAATCATTTTTCATAGATCCAACTTTATTCAAGCTTAAGGGAAATCATTTTTTTTTTTTGAGGTTATGATGATAGAATACAGTAGTTTATTTCAGGAACCCCATTGTGTTGAGTAAAAATCAGTTGGCCAAATCGCTGTTTCCAAAGTTTTGGGGCTGATTAATGAATCTGAGCCTGATAATTTTAGTAATGTGTTCTTTGGTTAGCAAATATTTCCATAGACTTTATGGAAACTTTGTTTGTTTGTTTGGTCTTTTTTAGTCAGGGTCTCTCTATAGCCCCAAATTAGCCTTCAGTCTCACAGAGATCTGCTGGTCTCTGTCTCCTGAGTGCTGGAATTAAAGGTGTGTGCCACCATGCTCAGCTTATGGAAACGTTTAATGCAGTAGTTGGATTTGTTAAGCACTTAAATTAGTGACTAGGTGATATACAAATGAACTACTTTCTAGTGACTAGAAGTTAATGGTAATAAAATTTCATGTATTGGATTTAAAAGTATGTGTGTTATATCTCTCATTGTTATGATCATCTGTAGAGGAGAGCGAGACTCAGTCACAGATTGGCTTTTGTGTGCTGTAGGCATTGTTGTTCGAGGTTGTTTTGTTACTGAATGGTTACTGGTGGTCCTTTATGACACTTCTGTAACCAATATAGAATGCACACATATTCTTAGATGATAGGTGAGTTTATGTCTGAGTACAGTAGAATTCTGTCTCATTTCTTGTAAGTAAATATATATTTATACATTTACTCTATATTGTATATATCCTTATAAATACATATTTGTAGTTTCTAAGTGTGACCAGTAATTCTTTTGCAGTTTAAGTGCTGTGGAGTGGTGTATTTCACAGACTGGTTGGAAATGACAGAGATGGACTGGCCTCCAGATTCCTGCTGTGTTAGGGAATTCCCAGGATGCTCCAAACAAGCTCACCAGGAAGATCTCAGCGACCTTTATCAAGAGGTAAGGCTGCGTGTGGTCAGTTTATCCTGAACGAAACTGGAAAGAACTATGAAGATTCAGCAATGTGCTGATTAAATTTTTATTTTTGTTTAAATCGAAAAGCCTTAGTTTTTTTCTTTGATAGAAACAAGAATGCAGAGCTGGGCATGGTGGAGCATGCCTTTAATCCTATACTTGGGAGGCAGAGGCAGGCGGATCTTTGTGAGTTGAAGCCCAGCCTGGTCTACAGAGCGAATTCCAGGACAGCTGGGGCTACAGGGAGACCCTGTCTCAAAAAGCAAAAAAAAAAAAAAAAAAAAGGAAAAGGAAAAGAAACAAAAATTCAAGTGAAAACTGGGACCAGGTTGTCTCACTGATTGGATTTGAAAATGTATTGCTTAGAGGCAAATTCTGTTGCATCCTCTTGGAGATCTTTCTAAAACCGGCAAGATTATGTGGCTAAGTGGATATCTGGGAAGAAGCACAGGGTCTGAAGTTTCTGGGCAGAATCTGTATTTTAGATCCACAGATGGGAAACTCTCCTGAGAAAACACTGCATGCTGTTCTTCAGTTCCCCCTGCTGGCGATGACTGGTAATGTCAGTTTCAGTTTGTTGAAGGTTTACCTTACTAGGTTTAAAATCAAGCATCTTGTGCCAAGGTGTGTGTTCTGTGAGATTTTATCCAATCACTAGTTACTCCTTCTGAGCAGTTTCTCTAGACTTTAGCCCTTAGTGGTTACTTTTCACCTGTTAGCAATAGAATACTATTTTCAAATTAAAATCTATAGTTGTACTGTTCAGTATAAGCACCACTTGCTACATGTGGTAATTTCCATTAAACTTAAATGAAACAAATAAATTAAGAGTTCAATTCTCAATTTTCCTAGCTACATTTACACCTCTGGATATAGTTCTTGCAGTGGGCAATGAAGACATGGAAGACTGTTGAAAATGTCAGGCCCTGGTTGTGATGGTCTACATCTTTAATCCCAGTAGCTAGATCTCTATGAGATCAAGGCCATCCTAGTCATCTGGGGCTACAGGGAGACCATGACTTAATAAAATAAAAAAGGAAAGAAAACCTCAGACCTAACATATATTTTACTTACACTGTTAATAATGATATATATATATATTCATATATAATATGAAACACTCAAGGACTTGTGTGTGTATGAACATATATGTATGGGTACACTTATCTGTGTGGTGTGTGTGTGTGTGTGTGTGTGTGTTGCGTAGACCAGAGGTTGATCTCAAGTGTCTTCCTTTATCACTCTCACCTTATTTTATTTATTTATTTATTTATTTATTTATTTATTTATTTATTTATTTTGCGACAGGGTCTCTCACTGAGCCTGGAGCTTGCTGCTATGGGTAGGCTGGTTGGCCAGCAAGACCCCGGGATCTTTCTGTCTCTACTATTCCAATATGGGTGTTATAGATGTGTTCTGTACCTATCTTTTCTGTGGGTTCTGGGGATTTAAATTCAGGTCCTCATGCTCGTATAGCAAGCACTTTACCCACGGAGCCATCTCCCCACCCCCCACCTTGGGAGTTTTGAGATACACTTTTATATATACCTCAAGATAGTTACCATTGGAGTATATATTTTTTTCCCAAAATTATTAGCTCAGAACAGTTTTAAACTACACAGTGAAGTCAGTTATAGAATTATATAGGTTATACTACATGCTAATTCACTTGAACAGAGTATTCATGAAGAGTGGCTGCAATAATGGACATTGTCTTGCAGTTTGGAGGGTAGAAGTTTAAAGCTGTTGTGCCAGCAAGATTTTTAGAAGGCCTTGGAAGAAGAACCTATTCCATGGCTTTCCATGAACTTCTGATGGATGATTAGCACCTTTCACATTCCTTGTCTTGTAGAAATTTTGTCCTGATCTGGGTCTTTATTTTCAACTGTCCATGTGTGTCTCTGTCTCTGAATTTCTCCTGTACAGTTAGTTACCAGTCAGCTTGAAACCCACCTTCACCACATTACATTTTCAACAACTCAGTTCACAAATGAAATCACATTGTGAGCTGTGGAGACTACAGATTAAACATATAAATTTGGGGAAGACACAGTCTAACCCATAACAAGAATTATTGACACAACTGAGTAACTCCATTTGTTTGTTATAAAAGACTGTCAAAATATGAATTTCAACTTCTCATATTACTGAAAAACACCATGTTTGCTTTTGTTATATGATTGTTTAGTAATATTTGGCCTCAATGCAAAAAGGCTACATAAGATGTAGTTAATTGATCAAGACATTGTTGAGTCAATGTTTCCAGGTTCCCCAGTGATTATGACTGCTCTAGGTGAAAATTGACATCTCTACTGGCTAGTGTGTATAGTAGAATGGTCAATAAAACACAACCAAGTCTTTTTTGTTCCACACTACAGAACACGGTATGTAATATTTCTAAGAGAATGTTAACTGGAAATTATTGCAGTTGTTTAAAGACATTATAACTTCCTGTTAGCCATTAACAGAATGGATGATCACAGTGTAAATATGTGTAGAGATTGAATTGAAGCCTATCAACTTTCTTAGTGTGAATTTTGCCCATTGATTAGTTCTGTGACATAGTCAATACTGAAGATGATCAGGCTGCTACAGCATAGTAGTGTAGTTTCTCCCCCAAGGCAGATGATCTCATTCTAAGTAGGACTGTGATCAAGAGACCAGAAAATGGCACCAGTTACAGCTCTTCAAAACATGAATGTGGACAATTTCTCCTCATTTTCATTTTATTTAGGTGAAAAATTGTCCAGTTTCACATTTGCTTTAATTTTCTTCTTATAAAATACACAGTTCAGGGCTGGAGAGATAGCCTAGCGGTTAAGAGCGCTGACCGCTCTTACAGAGGACCCGGGTTCGATCCCCAGCACCCACATGGCGGCTGAGAACCGTCTGAAACTCCAATTCCAGGAGAACTCCAGTTCCAGGGGAATCCGAGACCCTCTTCAGAACTCCGCGGCGTTGCATGACATGGGTGCACAGACTTGCATGCAGACAGTACATTCATACACATACAGAAATAAATAAAATTAATAAAAAAAATTTAAAAAATACACAGTTCATTTTTTTTCCTAGTGTGGCTTAGATGATTTTTTTTATCACTAATACTTTATAATGGGATATTTTGCTTTCTGGAAATCTGATTGAAAGATTGAAAGATACCATACTGTGTACACATGCTATTGATAACCCAGATTATTTCTCATTTTTTCATATGTTATTGGAAGACTTCCAGTAGTCAATGAGTATTGTCAATTATATTGATTTTAGACTCAGATGTCTGGTCAGGTAGATGGTTCATTGTATCAGAGCTTTTGCATCTTAAAATTAAAAGAGAAAAGTCTGCTCATGCTTCAAAAAGGGAAGCCTGGTCTAGCAAGACCTGACTTTGTCCTCGAGTAGATAGAAGTGGTAAATGAAAAGCCAAAAGGAGCCAGGGGCTCCTTCCCCTCCAAAAACAAAACAAACAAAACAAAACAAAACAAAACAAAACTGAGTGACCCTTGAGGACCACATCCTCAACCGATCTTGAGAAAGCAAAAACCTTGGTTAATCTGGCTAACTGTATGGCCTTAAACATCCAAAAGGAAAGTATAACCAAGTCCTGAGAAATTGTACTTCAGGTATAAAACTTGAGATCTTAGTAAAAAGACAAAAAGTAAAAAAAAAAAAATTAACTGATGCTTATATTAGTTATAATACAGAGCATATTGACTTTCAAAAGTGAATTATTTAGTAGCTTTATAGTTCAAATACAAATAAGTCTATAACTAAAAAATAAGAATCTTGAGATTATCCTGTGGGAAGATATATGTTTAAAAGGAGAAATGAGTAAATAAGAGCTGGAGGCAACTGAGATAGTTATTTTGAATTTGAGAACACTAACGGGGATATTTTGGATGTCTTCAAATATTTCAAAGTTCATAATTCAGAACAGGGACTAGGCATTCTCAATGTAACTCCAAGGGCCAGAAATTACAAGAAGGAAATTTTGACTCAATAGAAAGAAGACCTTGCTCATCAAAATCTGTCTGAACATGAAACAGGTTATCTTGTAAAATAGTGAGTGTCTCATCAGTAAAAATATTAATGTCAAGGTCAGATAGCTATGCCATTCGTGCTGTAGAATGGGTTTTTAAATGAAGAGTGAATCTGTACTAGATGAACTTCAAGGTCCCTTTATCTTTCATATTCTGTAAGCCTAGAGATAAGAACTGGCTTTCTTCCTGCAGTCTTTCTTCAATAGTCTGAAATCAGGGAAATAAATCATTCTCAACCATCTGGTGGCTTGCCTGGTCCCTGACCCAATAATATTTTATGACACATCTTGAAACCTGTGAAAAATGATAGAGCAGAAATATAGCAACAACTGTGCATTTTAGAAATATCCCCATCAGAGATATGGTTGGGTTTGGCATGGAATGCCTTGAATATCTGTAATAAGCAACTCACACTTGGATAACAGTACAGGTTAATAATCACTGATGAAACTACCTCTGACTCTTACTTTGGTTCTGTACATCCATTGTTCCAAAATGTTTTGTGATTGTCTCAAGTTCCACATAGAGTGTTGAATATCTCAGAGAAAACTCTATGACTTAAGTTCTGCTTAGTGAAGTAGACATTTTAAAAATATATTTTACTCATTTTTATTTTGCATATGAGTGTGTTATCTGAATGTGCAAGTGCATTCATATCATGGAATGTCTGCAGAGGTCAGAAGAATGTATTGGATCCCATGGAACTAGAGTTATGGATGGTTGTTGACCATCATATGGATCCTGGGAAATGAGCCATCTCTCACGGTTGTCTTTATGGGTATATTTGAAATGAAACCAATTGATAAGAATTACCCAGGCATACAAAGGTATGTGGAAGAGTGTATTTTTTTTTTTTTTTTGGTTTAGGGAACTATAAGTACAAAGGTTCAAGTAGCCTGGGCCCTTGATTCCTAGCTCCCTGGTCTTTGGAATTGTGTGCTTAACCATGCTTTCTAAGGCTAGGTATCAGACTTGGCCTCAGACGCAGAGCTTAGCTTGGCAAAATCCAGGTCTATTGATCTCTTCCATCTCTTAGCTACTGGGTGTTCAACCAGACTCATTAAGAATATGTTATGTTTCGAGTGGATCTGGAGAAGATAGGTGAGAGAGGAAGAAAATAAAAGGAGGCTGGTAGAAAATAAATCTTGACATCATAGGCACTCTTAACCTCCTGCACACAGACATGGACTCTTCCCGGAAGATCTCAAGGGAGAAGTTACACTACCAAATCTGTTTTCAGTAGTTAATAGGCATTTTGTTTGTAAGAGCCATAGCTTTCACTAACTCTTCTTTAGATTTTGTTTAGGAAATAGGTGCAGTCTTTATCTCAGATTGGAAATGAAGAATAAAGATTCCCTCCAAAGGACTGAAAGACACCTATGACACCTAAAGAAAAGCCAGGGAAGAAGGGCAGGCTCATGGTAGCCCCACTTCAAATGACCCCCAAAAATGTAAAGCCAACAGGGACAAAAGCCAAGTGAAATGTATCTTAAAGACATATTTCTTTTTTTCCAGTCAGAAGAAAGACTACTGCTTAAATATATGCTCACTGCTCCTTAAGAAAAGTATTGTTCTCAGAGGTTTTTATACCCGTAAGATAGAGAAAGCCCCCTCCTACACCTGGGTGCCTTTTCCTTTAACCCTTAGACTTTCTAAGGGTTCCATGCATTGGATGTGAATTTCAGATACACTCAGTATCCTTCCTTTGAAACAACTAATATTGCCATAAGCCATTTATGACTCCTTACATGGTACTTTACTTCTTGTTTCAAAAAGATCTACACATAAAAGCAGCTGGAAGGGGCAAGGGCCATGGGAATGAAGGGATGTGATCTTTTTCTGTGTTTTTTTTTCAATGACAAGTATATGCAGATCTCCAAATACAGCGTTGACTACGGGGGTTAGTTAGGGAGCACGACGAGCTTGAGTGGGTGGAAAACTACCCCAAGGAGGCAGGAGAGGAAGAGAGGTCCCAGCCAAGATGACCCAGCAGAATTCTTGCTGATGACAGGCCAATATGATCCAACTTTCCGCTGGGGGTGGAGGGTAGAGGCTGGGATGTAAAGAATGGGCAGTTCAAAGTAAATCAGTCTCACAGTTCTTCTATTTAAAAAATTTTATTTATTGTTTTTATTTTATGTGCATGAGTGTATTGCCTGCATGCATATGAGTACTGCCATGTCATGCAGTGTCTGTGGAGGTCAGAAGAGGGTGTCGGATCTCCTGGAGCTGGAGTAACAGACAGTTGTCCGCTGCCATGTGGGTGCTGGGAATTGAAACTGGGTCCTCTGCAAATACAGCCAGTATTCTTTTTTTAAATTTTTATTTATTATTTTATGTATATGAGTGTACTGCCTGCATGTAAGTAGGTGCACCTTTGTCATGCAATGCTATGGAGGTCAGAAAAGGGTGTCAGATTCCCCTGGAACTGGAGTTAAAGACGGTTCTTAGCCGCCATGTGAGTGCTGGGAATCGAACCCAGGTCCTCTGCAAGAACAGTTAGTGCTCTTAACTACTGAGCCATCTCTCCAGCCCCAGCCAGTACTCTTAACTGCTGAACCATCTCTCTAGCCTCAATGGCAGAATTCTTGCTCAAAGTGGATAGTACAGATGACCATGAAAGTTCAAAAGTCAAAGTAGAGTTGAAAAGAACTAAGAGAAGCATAAATAGAGTTTTGTCCATTAGTATTATTGTTCGAGGTCTTCATTCTCTCATTAGACTATGGTATGACAAGTGAACGTCTATTTTCTATCTTCCACACTCAATATTCTATCATATTTTTTTTCCTCAGCATTTCTGAGCCATGGATGGAAACCTTGTAAATTATCATAGGTGCAAACTTCTGTGGTGGAGATTAAGGTATGGCCTTCTGTGCAGCTGTACCTAGTTAAGGGCCTGATAGTTTTATCCAGGTTACCCTGCTCTTAGGTTATTATGGGGATTTTCCTCAGGACTGAGAAATTTGATAAAGACAATTTAGAAGCAAGGATTATGAGGCACAAGGCAGGAAGGAGGAGTAGTACCTTAGACCTTCAGTCAAGTACTGGCTCTGCATAGAATAGCACCCATATCAGTGCCTAGAAAACAAGCCTAAGAATTATATCCTCTTGAAGTTGGGCATGAAAGGGACTGGTAGGATTAGGTGATCCTTCCTTGGCATTGTCTCTGGGGTTCAGACAAGCAGTGGGAACACAGTGATGCTGGTATTTCGCGGCCTTTTTATCTTAAAGGGTAAGTAGGTATTATCCAAGTAGAGAAAACTTCGGATTGGCAGATGACGGAAAAGGGCATTCCAAGCTAAGCAGTGGTGCAAACTTAGGACTGCCATCAAGTAAACTTGATGAAAGGACTGGCCCTGTCACAGTGGTACACAGAGGAGGCCTGGGTTATGAAGAGCCCTGTATATTTTGCTAACACACCGATTTTATATCAGTCTGTAATTGGCAAGTGCAAAGGCAAACTTGCTCACAGATTTGAAGCATTATTATAAAAGGAGTAGTCATGGGATTCTGACTTATTAATAATAGAGCTCTGCCGCCAGATAAACACACGCAGAGCCTCCTGCCCAGATTGTAAACTGTAGGCCACTTTTCAGGCTCAGTGGTTATTTAGATAGACTATCCCCAAGAAGTTCCACTCTCACAGTTCTTTTATATAAACTCCAAGATGCTCCCTCCTGCCTTTCTTCTGACTTCATTATCTCCTCCAGCAGGGTCAGCTTGACTCTGGCTCTGGTGTTGTTGTTTGTTTTATCAAGGTCCTGCAGGGCCAGTTTGGGCCTGGTTTTGTGTGTGTGTGTGTGTGTGTGTGTGTGTGTTGTGATAAGGGGCAGGCTTTTATCTTTAGACTTTGCTTGATCTAACCAGGCCTGGAACTGCTCTGCCAGTTTTGCTTCAGCTGTACAAATGCATTGTTCTTTTTCTTCACTGTCTTTCTTGACATAGTTCAATTGGGAGTTTCCTGGTTGTTATTTACTGTTCAAACCACCAACAGCTTTTCCTCCTGTGCTTTATTAATAGAGATTACCAGATTTTGCCCTTAGAATGTAGTGCTGTACAGGTTTTTATAGTATTTTTGCCTGGAAAAGCATGTTACACAGTAAGGACTTTAGATTTTTTTTTTTTGTTGTTGTTGTTGTTGTTGTTGTTTTTTCTTTTAAAAATATTTGTATTGATTCTTTGAGAATTTCACACAACATATTTTGATGCCATTCAGACCCCCTCCACCTGACTCTTCCCTCTACTGGTTTTCAGGCTTTATCAAGTCTCATTTGTGTTCCTCACATGTTCTCGGGTATGGGTCTATCCCTTGGAGTTTAGGCAACTTACTAAGAGTCATATCAATACTGAAAACAGACTCTCTCCCAGAAGCTACCAATTGTTAATAGATCCTCAGTTAGGGCTAAAGCTTTGTGCTCCCCTCCTTATCCATGCTGGCTTTTTGTTTAGTTCGGGTCCGTCCAAGTCTGTGGGTTCTTATGTGGAACTATCTTCTTGTACCCAGAAAATATGGTTTCCTTTGTTATCATCCACCACTTCTGGCTCTTGTAATCTTTCTGCCTCCTCTTCCATAGTGATCCCTGTTCCTTGGGAGGAGAGGGTGTCATATAGATGTCTGATTTAGAACTGACCTCTCCACAGGTTTCTTTTTCTATTTCTTTTTTTTTTTAATTAGTTTTTATTGATGCTTTGTGCATTTCATACATTTTTTCCAATTCAGTTCAGGCTTATTTCCCTTTCCCTCCCCCCCCACCCCCACCCCATCCCAGATCATGCATTCTGCCATAACTGTCCTGCATCTTTCTGTACAGCACGAGGCGTGGTCTGGCGGGGGGGCGCTGGGAGAAGGGTCTCCCTCTGAACCCGTCTACGGGTGGCCCGGACCCAGAGGGACCAGCATCCTTGTGAGCATGTTGTCGCGTATTCCACTCTGCTCTGGTCCGGCTGGACTTGTGGGCGGGAAACCGGGGTGCCAGGGGAGATCGCCATAAAAACGCCCAAAGCCCAGGGTACAAACAGCTCTAGCGGCGTGTCTGGGCGGGGGGGGGCAGCTGGGAGAGGGTTTTCCCTCTGAACCCGTCTATGGGGCCCAGGCCCAGAGGGACCAGCAGGTTGGCGGAGGTCAGCAACAGTATGTCCCCCTCGCTCTGCCCGCCTGACTTGGGAACCGCCCCCGCGGGGGGCCCATAAAAACGCGCCAGGCCCAGTACAACTGAAAGCACAGCTCTAGCGGGGCTGGCGGGAGAGTTTTCGCTTACCGCTACGGCCGGGCCCAGAGGAACGTGGGGTATCACCACAACATACCCCCCCCCGGCCATGTGCTAAATCAATTGGTCTCCCTTTTGGAGAAGCTTCCAGACAGAAAAGAGAAGACTAACTTAGGCTTCTCAACATCCAATATATAAACAAACTGAAAACCTGAAACCTAGTCACACGTCAATCACACCATAAAAAAAAAAAGCCATCAGAAGGGAGGCATACAAAACCATCCGCCTAATATAGTGAAAAGTCTTTTGTGACTTGAACCACAAAAAGGGAAATCCAATGCCAGGGACACGACGAAGGGGAAACAGGGAAAGGCACAGGTAATACCCCACACCAGGCTCTACACATACCTGTAGGAGATAGCCACAATGGGAATCCCCCTTGGAGGAGACCCAAGGAACAGAGCTTAGGAGCTGACGAATAATTGCAGACATACGCAGAGAAATTTAAAGAAAAATAAAGAAGAAGTCTGGAACTAAAGAGAGAGAAATGAAAACGTCAAAAAGGACCTAGGGATAAATGACAAACGAATTTCGGAAAGAACTAAAGAAACAGAATGACAAAACTCCAGAAAAGAACTAGAGGGAGAAAAAAAACAAACTCCGAATGGAAGTAGAAAAAACGGAAAAAGGAAGCCAACCAAAGAAGAAAGGAGCACCAAGAAGGAGATTGAGAAAGCTCAAAGAGAGTTGAGACTCAAAAAGGAAATGGAAGTTACTAAAGAAAACACAGGAGGAAACAAAAAAGAATAGAACACTCAGTCAAATCTAGAGAATAAGAAAAAGGGAAAAAGCCTCAGAAGTAGAACAAGGAAGCAGAGCAAGAAAATATCAGACCTGGGAAGATAACACAGAGCAATGTAAAAGCTCAAAATAAAGATTATGAAAAATTTAGAAAAT
>VZQC01006553.1:4845894-4859173 GCA_009823505.1 Rhizomys pruinosus
TAACCTTCACAGCAGATACATCTGTCAAAAGTATTTATTTCCAGAGTATACAGCCTACCTCAAAAAACAAAGAATAAGAAAAAATGAGCATTCAAACGATGGAGCAACGTCTGAATAAGTGACTTCACAGAGGAGGCATTTGAGATGGCTAAGAAACATCTTAGAAGTGTTCAACATCTCTGATACATTAAGGGAATGCAAATTACAACCACTCGAGATATCATCTTACTCCCATAGACTGGCTAGGATCAGGAACACGAATGATACCCAAGGCTAGCGAGGTTGTGGTGAAAGGGGGAAACATCATCCATTGGCTGGATGGGAATGTAAAACTTGGACGCGTCACTGTGGGAAAACAAGGTGTGGAGAACCCTTAGAAGCCTCAAAATTAGCCTTCCCATTTGACCCAGTACATACCATCGCGCGGGTATATACCCAACAGAAAAACTCTTACTGCCAAACACATAGATGGCACAAGCTATGTTTATTGGCAGCTCTGTTCACAACCATAGGCAAAAAGCTGGAACCAGCCGGGCGTGTTGCCTCTCTTCAACTAACGAGGCTGTGTGGAATGAGAAAATGTGCCGGCTGGTAATTGTCTACAAAGGAATAACTATGAAGCAGTACAGAAGGTCAGCATCATGAAATTTGCAGGCGGTAAATGGATGGAGCTGGACGACATTATGTTAAGTGAAGTAACACAGTCCCAGAAAAACAAACGACACAATGGTGCAGTGTCCCTCTTATGTGGATGCTAGTACAAAACCAACCCAGATATAACTATTTCTCATGGAGGCGGGAGCCATAGTTAAAGAACAACAGAAAAGACTCAATCCGCAAAATGGACTGAACTGGTGGAATTTGGAAAGGTGGGCTAGGGGACTGGGTGGGGAAGGGAGCGGGGGTGTACATTCGATTAAGGCATATTTAATTGACGTGAGCTCCGCAAAGTAACCCAGTTTGCCTAGACACTGTCTACAGGACACATGGTGTTCTAGGACTTAATAAAGTAACCCTGTGTTATTAAACAACACATTGGTTTACAGAATCTGATAAAAATGGGGTAATGCATCTGAGTTAACTGGAGATATAATTCGCTGTTGCACACATTTGCTTTACATAAAATCGTTAGAGCAATAACTTTGGGCTTGACACATACAAATGATTCTCTATAGTTTCTGTTGTAGAGTATCACCTTGTAGCATTCACTTCAAGATGATTTAACGTTTCAAAATTGGAATGTTTTGCGTTCCCGACAGTACCTAATCATATATAGTGGCACCCGAGGCACACCATGGAGTTGATTTGATGACACTGTGCCTTGATTCCTATAGTTATGTATAATACGACTGTCTTTTGGAGACTCATACGCTAAAAATGGGGGGGGGGATAGGCCAGAGTACGACATAGGACACCGTTTACATCAAACCCTTGAACTTAATCTTAACACTATGGGAAAAGATTTGTTGTTCCAACAGGACCCCACCAGGGTCACACCACCTTTAACGCTGAGGAAAGAAAAGATACAGTTTTGCATTTAGTAGGATGTACCAAAAAGTCGCAACGGAAAGGCTGACCCGTCCGAACATTTCAAAGAAGAAAAGAAAGAAGGGCCCAGAACGACTCCAGATTGTACCATAAACATCTAACCCTCTGTGATCCTAACATTAAACAACTAGCTTCTAAATGCGTCCTACTAATGAAAGAACTTTACGTTTCTTTAGGTTGCCAGGCAAAGGTTCTCGAGTATGAGGACTTTCTTGCCTCCCGCCCCATAGAACAAGGAGAGACTGCGCTGATGATGTCGTTCTCCCCAACTTATAAATTGGAGACAAACTATTGTAGAGGTAATCTCTTTATAAAACCAGTAAAACTGAATTCTTTAACTGAACGGCACTCCAGACATGGGAACGCGGGAGGGATATACTCTCTGTTCAGAATCCCAAATAATAATTAATAAGGGCTGAGTACAAGGTACTAGGGGCTATGCACTCAGGCAAAATCTATTAACTACAGGAGCTCTAACATCAGCAATGGATTGCTGGGCTTACCAGGTGGATGTTTGCCAGGCGGGATCCAAGGCCCCAACAAAAAAGGTAAGGGCTCCTCTCCTCTATCGGTTGGGGATACCTACAGGCAGAGGAAGGGCATGGGCAGATAAGAGACCCCTGCTGCCAAAACGACCTGACCGGTTAACATCTGGAGGGAGTGTGTTGAGTACCACACATGCAAGATTGTACATATGGCCTCTGGGGCCTGCCCGAGAGTGTTCTCCCAAAGGCGCACTAAACCAATTAAGCCAAACATATGAGGTGCCATCTTGAGTCAAGCAAGACTCCACCGCTAGCACCAGCTACACCTCACCTGCTGGAAATACTGTACTGCAGGTAGGCGGGCAAAACGCCATGTGCTGTATATACCAAAATCTAATTGTCTATGGCTCTCCCCTTGGAGAAATACCCAAATGTCTGAGGGTGCCACAATCTTACATCCTCTACAGGTTAGGAGAAGGCCAGATTGTTATAAGCCCACCAGTGGAAGACTCGTCAAGGCTTTAACAGGGGGGGAAGGGGAAAGTGAGAAAACACATGTAATCCAGTGGATAATATCCACCAAAGCGATTGTCTAATGCTAAAGAACTACCATAAACAAACTATTAGTGGCTGCTTAAAATACCTATATAGTGCCTAATGCTTGGGCTTCATTACGTAGGATCGAAAAGTCAGTCCTGGACAAACGTCATCCCAATTGACAGGAGACCAGCCCGAGGACATTGACACCAGAGTCCAAGACAACAGATTCAGAGAGAGTGGACTGTTTTACTTCATCCACCTGTGCACCCTTTTTTCTCTAAGCCTAGGGAACACCCTGCGGAACGGGCAAGTGGGGGCAGGGACGTTGGGTCAGAAGCTGAGGCGGGCTGCGATTGGGGTGAATGGTTTTGAAAACATACCGCCAATGTAGTCTGGACCACGCTTTGATCAAACTTGATGCTTTGAACAAACAAACTGTGACCCCCCCTGGATGGTGGGGGCTGTAGGTGTTTGGGCAAAACAACAGCCTGGCAGATTGGCTTTACCTGAAGGATGCTTGTCACTCATGGCTTATCACTTCTAGCTAAAAAGGAAAAAAAAAACCTGGAGAGAAGAGCTGTAGAGCTGTGTACCTGGCTTGGCGCGTTATGGCGTCTCCCCTGCCACCCCGGTTCCCGCCCACAAGTCCAGCCGAGACCAGAGCAGAGGGAAACGCTACCCTCCGCTCACCCGAGCACGGTCCCTCTGGGCCGGGGACCCCGTAGACGGGTTCAGAGCGAGACCCTCTCCCAGCTGCCCCCCGCCAGACCACGCCTAGAGCTGTAGAGCTGTGTACCTGGCCTGGCGCGTTCTAGATTTGTTCTTAAAAGTCATGAGATGGCCTAGCGGTTAAGAGTGCCGACCGCTCTTGCAGAGGACCCGGGTTCGATCCCCAGCACCCACATGGCGGCCGAAAACCGTCTGAAACTCCAGTTCCAGGAGAACTCCAGTTCCAGGGGAGTCTGAGACCCTCTTCTGACCTCCGCGGCATTGCACGACACGGGTGCACAGACCTGCATGCAGACACTACATTCATACACATATGGAAATAAATAAATTAAAAAAAAAAGTCATGACTGGTGTTGTTGTAAAGAATAGGATGAGGTGGGGGATTAAGGTGAGGGTTGGTTCTTAAGGCAGGGGCATTCGATGCAAGGCTGGTGGATAATGCATGTGATTATAAGTTCTGGGCCTCAGTTTGCTTAGGACATTGAGAATGGAGCCAAGGGAACAAATGTGAAAAATACTTTAAATCTAGAACAAACAGAATTAAGTGGTAAATGTCTGTGAGCCATGACCATGAAGCTGGCAGTGGGCTTGCTTTGATTGGGTCCTCGGGTATGTGAAGAAGCCATTTACTGATGGGATGATTAGATTGTTAGTTCCACTGTAGAAATAGTGACTTTAAGGTTATGGTCAGGTACAGTGTGCAGAAACCCAGCAGGCAATATGGAGCTCAGGAGACAGCGCTCAGCCAGAGATGTGGCCTTTGTGTGTGTCAGTGAAAGAAAGGAATGATAGACTGGCTTAGATGAGGTGGGGCTTTATTTCTCCCTCAGGTGGTTTATGCTGCCAGTGATCTCTAAGGCACAGGTTTGTCCAGGGACCAAGATGGGGAGGTAGCTTTACCTTCTTAGGAACTTGTCTTTTAAACTTCATCCTACTTTCTTCCAGTACTCTGAGGAGAAGAAAAAAAGTGAGGAGCACATCTAATTGCAGGAAGGCCCATATCCCTACTGTGGTTTGAAACTCAAATGTCTCCTGTGGACTCAGGCATTTGAATATCTGATTTCCAGCTGCTTGCTCTCCCTAAAGAAGCTGATGGGTCTGCACAGCAGAGATGGTTCACTTAAGGTGGGCCTTTGAGGGTGATAGCTCAGCCCTTTATCTAGCAGCATTCTCTACTTCCTGGTTGGCCATTGTGGTGGTTTGAATGAGAGTGTCCCCCATAGGCTTCAAGTATTCAGACATTTTGTCTCCAGTTGGTGGCACTGTTTTGGGAGGTCTTAGAAGGTGTGTCCATGCTGGAGGAAGTACGTCATTGGGGCAGGCTTAGTGAGTTTAACAAGCCATTTCAGTTTCCAGTCTCACTCTCTTGACTTCCTGTGCTCATTGTGCTGTGTGAGCCTCAGCTTTCTTCTCCAGCCCCAGCCAGTATGCCTCCCACCACAATTGTGCTGGATAGCTTTAGTGTCAACTTGACATTCCTGGGTTGAGGGAGCCTCAGTTGGGGAATTGGCTCCAATGGATTGGCCTGTGGCCACATGTGTGGAGTATTGTCTTGATTGTCGAGCAGTGTGGGAGGGCCCAGCCCACTATGGGTGGTACCACCCTGGGCAGGTTGTTGTGTACTGTATAAGAGGGCAGGCTGGGCATGGGCCAGGGGAGCAAGCCAGTGAACAGCATTCCTCCATGGCCTGTGCTTCAGCTCCTGCCTCCAGGTTCCTTCACTGAGTTCCTGCCTTGGGCTCCCTAATTGATGAACCTCGACCCAGGCGATGTAAGCTGAATAGACCCTTTCCTCCCCAAGTTGGTGTTGGTCAGAGTGTTTTGTCACAGCAATGGAGGACAAAGTAAAACAACAATGGACTCTAATTCCCTGGAACCGTCAAATGTAAGCCCAAATGAACTCTTCCTTTAATAAGTTCCCTTGGTCATGGTGGTTTTATCACAGCAACAGAAAAGTGACTACTACAGCCATGATACAAACAGCAGCCATAAGCTCCCGCTGTTGCAGGCAGAGCAGCTCCAGTCACCATGCCTTCTCCATTGTGACTGATTGTGCTCTCTGAAGCTATAAGCCAAGATAAACTTCTCCTCGGTCTGGTATTTTGTCAGAGAGATGAGAAAAATAATATACAGAAAACTGGTACTAAAAAATGGGTTTTGGGGTTGGAGAGATGGGCTCAGTGGCTAAAGGCACGTACTGCTCTTGCCAAGGACTTGGGTTTCTTATCCAGCATCTTCCATGTAGCTCCCAACCATCTTTAATTCTAGTTCCAGGGGATCCAAAGCCCTCTTGTGGCCTCTGTGGGTAGTGTATGCACTTCGTGCCCTTGTAGACAAAATACTAAAAAATATATCTGGAGTTGGAGTTGTTGCTATGATAAATCTGACATATCATTCTTGGTTTATAGGAGAAATGTGGAAAAGTTTGAAGGCGTGGGCTACAGAGTCACTAGAAGACTATTATAGATTGATGTGTCATTTTGTGTAAGTTTGAAAAGCTGTCATGCCAGGAAAAATGCAGACAGGGAAGGTCAGCATACGAGGTTTCAGAGACTGTACTGGAATTGGCCTATAAGTCATTTGAGTTACCTTCTGGAGAAGCACCTATGTTTTATTTACATTTTGAAAATTCGAGGGGTGTTGCATTAAAAATAATTAGACTAATCTATTTGGTAGAG
The DNA here is from genome assembly GCA_009823505.1 of Rhizomys pruinosus. NCBI lineage: Eukaryota > Metazoa > Chordata > Mammalia > Rodentia > Spalacidae > Rhizomys > Rhizomys pruinosus. The sequence continues at coordinate 4,851,875 of VZQC01006553.1, forward strand.
GCAATTTCAAGACAGCACAGCATTCAGGGTAGGCATGGTTTTTGCTCACTATTTCATCAAGTGATAGAGAACAAAAGCATAGGAGAAAGATGTAGGAATATAGTTTGGTTAGGACTGGAGCAGGAAAACTGAGAGTAGACAAAGCAGTGGTAATCGTTAAAGAGATCGGTGCCAGTAAAGGGAAACCATACACTTCATACTGGAGCCAAGGAAAGGGGCTTTCAGGGAGAGAGCCCACTCATCAAAGGTTCCAGGGCTTGAGATGGAAAGATTTTCATTTAAAGAGAGTGCCCAAGTGAGAGAGTTGCAGATATGCCACAATCTAGGGCCCTAGGGAAAGGCTTTCCACGTTGAGCTGCTGGAGGCTGCTGGAGCCAGCATCCAAGGGGGCCACACTTCATCCTGAGTTGGCAGCAGAACTTGTCATCCATATGGTGGTGGCTTTGCAGAATGCAAGAGCTACAGAACTTTGGAAACTTGCACCAAGCTTACAGAAAAAAGTCAATAATATCTAATAATGTGTAGAATATTGGAGATGCCAGAAATATCTTTGTTGAGGAAAGCTACCAGCAGCCAGTTGGCTTAACAAAGCCTTTTGTGACTGGTGGAGATGACAGGGTCATATAGTGAGGGCTTCTCACAGCCACTGGACCTTAGATGATATCACCATGTGCTCTGGATTTCAGAGCTTCAGGGTTTAATGTCTGCCTTCCTAGGGTTCAGTCTTGCTTTGTTCAGTCTTTTTTTTTTTTCTGTTCTTTTTTTTTTTTTTTCGTATTTGTATTTATACTACCAGTGAACCACATGAGAGTTTTGAACAAAGAAGCTGAAAGAGAATAATTATGATTATCCCCAATAAAGCTTTTTTGTATCTTTTTCACAATTCCATTTTATTTAACCGTCAAGTGTACCTTCATTTTACTAGGTTTTACCACAGTGGTAATTAGGTTACGGAAAACAGAACTCCTGTGTCACATGTAAGCCAACTATGGTATAGATCCTTCTGTACTTTTCTATGGCCCTTTTCTGTGGACACTCATCTCCAAGTTCTGTCCACAAGCGACTGTGTTCATTCTTCATGATGTCCTCAGCTACATATGGAACACGGTTGAACATGTCTTTAGGAGAGTTGCTACCTATGTATTCTCTCCCAGGTTTCTGACTTTGAGGGCTCTGCAGCTCAGTCAGTGAACCAAGGAGGGCAAAATGTGGCCCTCTCTGCGGACGGGGGACTTCCATGGAAGCTCTGGGTTGAGGGGTCCCTAGAGGGCCGCCATTCATAGCCAGCTTTTTTTTTTTTTACTCTTTTTATTGTTTATTTTTTAAGGATTCTACAATATAATAAACACAGTTGTTTTCAGATAACATTGATGCTACTCAGTTTCCATACAATTAGTGTAATTGGTGCAGTTTTTTTGAAGTGAGTCCAAATTAATGCATAAGCAATAATGTAGTAACATTCATGTAAAAACCAATTTGCAAGTATCTATGTCTAAAATTTGAAACAACCCAAGGTTCCCATAGTCCAGTTGGAGATGTTGTATGCACGGCATGTTGATCAATTAGGAGTCCGACTATATTGCTGTAGGCTCCGATTCACAACCAATCTCTCCTGGCCCTTACATTCACCCATGCCTCCTCTTCTGGCAATTTGTTCCCTATGCTTTGGGAAAAGGGGCATAAGTGGATGAGAAAGCAAAACAGTCTATTTTTCTGGAAAGTGTTATTTTGGACTCTAGTCTGTTTAGGTTGTTTCCCTTCATGGGTTGACCAGCTTATTCAGCGATGCCTTTTTAGTCATACTACAAAAGCACAAGCAATTGGATGTAACAGGCATTTAAGCAGTACTAATTTATTATGGCAAGCTAAGCGGTGGCATAGACACAGATGCTTGGATGGTTGCTAATCCACAAACTGTGGTTTCTCTATAAAGGTGATCAAGTTCTTATTGTGGCTTATAACATTCCTAACCACTAGAGAACATAAGCTTGTGGCATCCGCTGTGGTTATTCCTCCAAGGAGAGAGCTAATAGCCAATTAGATTTGGCATTTATAGATTTGGCTATGATATATATATATATAATATTATGATATATATCTATTAATTATATCCATATTTATATATCTATATAGAATATATATCAATATATATAGTATATTATATCTATATATATATATATATATCTATATATATATAATATATAACACATGGCTGCACTGTGCACAGTATCTCCAGGCAGTTGAGGTGTTGAGCTGATACTGAAGGACAGAGGAGTCTTGCTTGCAGGAACCTATTTTCTTTTTGTTTAGTGGCCTTTTGTAATGCTCTCTGCATTTCAGAAGGCCAGTTGTACATTAGCAAGTGACATCTCATAACATTTTTTCTGCTCACACCAGGTCTTCGACAAAGGGGACTTACTGCTTTCTCCTTGCATATATCCCACTTATAGGCAAAAGGCTTTAATATTTTGGGGGGGTTTGAATCCCTTAGCCAACATCCCTAGGCAAATAATTCATTGCGATCAGAACTTTCCTGTACTTAATATATTTTGCTTAATTGACACAGCTTTATAAAGACTTTACTATGAATTTGGCTCTAGATAGAGAATTATCCTTTCACAGTTCCTATGCCTGTCAGTCAATAAAAAGGGTAGTTATAACCTGTTTATAAGAAATTACCACTATAGCAGTTGGCTCTAATTTACAGTTAGGGAATGACTTCTGTACCATCCGTTTTTTCTTTTTCCTATAAACGGGAGATGTAGGAAGGTTTCTCAGCATCAGGAAGGTAAACTTGTTAGGGCCCATTATAAAGTTAAACCCAAATAGAATTCAAAGAGATGCTCAGTGTCTGTGACTCAGGCAGTCTGAAGGCTCCTCTCTTTAATGTTCAGATGGGTCAGGCTCTCTGCTGGCATTTCCCAGTCCATCCTGCACAGCCAAAAGTTGTAGTTTTCAGGCATTTAATTGGTGTTTTTTACCTGTGGGAACATCAAATCTCCTCCCATTGTTAGTTTCAAGATCCCAAAATTGAAAACTTTCAAATAGGATTGGAAAACCAGAGTTTTCCATTTGTATCCCAGAAGGGATACTACCCCACCTCCCACCTCCAACTTTTTGTTTTTTAATTTTATGTTTTGACCTATGATGTCCTAAGTTAGTTGTATTACGAATACCCATAAACCAGGAGCCAAGGCTTAAGTTTTCCTTAAATTTACCCAAACAGTTTCTCATTGACTGTGTGTACTTATTTGGGAAAGTAAATTTAAACTAATTCCCTAAATTGTCCTACTAGTAAAGAAAGTAGTTAAATGTGATGTTGTATATATTAGAAAAATATTAGAGACCATTTTTGTACCTTCACCCAAAAATTACTGTTGGAAGATCAATACAACATTAAAAATAAACAATTAACAGTTTATATTCCCAATTAGTTCAATGTATTACCATTTTCACCAAAACCTAAACCTAAATTTAACCAAATCTAAACAAATCACTAAGCTTAAATATCCTATAATTTGGAATAAATTGGGCAGAGTTGAGTACCTCCAAATAAATTTTACCACCAAAATACACTTTGCTTCTTTAAAGCTATATGACTGGATTATGACTTCAGGAAATCAAGTCCATTAACGTATATGGTTTATTTTTGTTATTTCTGTATAAATCTACTGAAAATACCTCTCTATATGAAATAAATGTATTTTTAGTATACCCTTTAAACTGCAAACTTACAGAGTGGATTTAATGACTATCTTCCTCCAAAGCTTCTTGGCCTTCTTCAGGCCTGGTCATGAAAAGCTGCTTTAAAAACGTTCAGTATCTAGCTCCTTTTTTTTTTTTTGAGGTACAAAGCTACTTCACATAAAACCAATTTCAAGCATATTGTGCCAAACCCACACAGCCCAAGGCTCCACCATCCAGCTGGAGGGCTTGTTTGAAAAGTACAATCAAGTTGATCAAATAAGTGTCCAGACTATACGGTGTAGTTTTAGTTTCAACCCAATGGCAACCTTACATTCGTACCACCGTGCCGCCCCCTCTTCTATAGAATTGTTACCTAGGCTTAAAAAAGGGGACAGGTGGACCAAGAAGCAGAACGTAATCTCACTTCGTCTGGGATATCATTTTGGGACTCTGATCATTTTGGCGTGGCGAATCCAGAGAGTGTACCAAAGGCCACTGAACCAATAAAGCAAATGTTGGTCTCCTTGAGTCAAGCAAGACTCCTCCACCAACATCAGCTACACCTCACCTGCTTGGAGATACTGTGCAGCAGTGGCAGCCATATGTCTGTATATCCCAAATCTATTTGGCTATTAGCTCTCTCCTTGGAGGAATAACTCATGGATGTTGCCACAAGCTTATATCCTCTAGTGATTAGATGTTATATGCCACAGTAAGACCTTGTCATCTTTTACAGGAAAAAAGTAATCCATGGATTAACACACCATCCAAACATCTGTGTCTATACCAAAGTAAACTACCATAATAATTACCAATGTTTAAATACCTATATATCTAATTGCTTGTGTTTCATTAGTAGGATTGAAAGGTTATCCCTAGACAAACTGTCAGCCAAGGAAACAGCCAGAATTGATCAGTGTTCAGTCTTTTCTTGCTGTGCTCCTTGCCTCCCTTTTGAAATGGGAATCTTTACCCTGTATGTTGGAAGTATGTACATTTTGAAATGTAATAGGGGCTTGTAGTTAAGAGTTTACCTTTAGTCTGAGTAGAAACTTAGAACTCTTGGACAGTATTGAGATTGTTAAGACCATGGGGACTTTTGAAATTAGACTGAATACATTTTGCATTATAAAATGGCCATGCACTCATGACAGCCAAAATTAAAATGCATTCATTTAACTCTGAAATGACTCCCACAGGCTTACATGACTGAATGCCTGGTCCCCAGCTACTGGGGCTCCTCAGAGGTTATGGGAGACTGGTTGGTGAAGGCCATTAATAGAGGGCGAGGCTTTGAGGGGCTATGGCTCAACCTTGTATCTGTTTTGCTTTTTGCATCTTGACTGGGCACAATGAAGTAGCAGCAGACACACACCCTTGCCACCATGGATAGAGCTGCTTAGTTGTCATGACTTCCCTCTGAAACTGTAAACCAAAATAAACATCTCTTCTAAGCTGTTTCAGGAACATATTTTGTAGGGGCCAAGATGTTAACTGTCTTTTGAAATACCTGTCTTCCATAATTCTGTTTTTTTTTTCTCCACCGCCAGCCCTGGGGTCAAGAACAGAAGGTCAAAGGCCTATGTATATTAACTCCGTTCACATCCCATTGGTAAGGACCCCTGTGGCTTCATTTAGCTGCAAGAGAGGCTGGAAATAATGGTTTGTCCACAGCAAATGTGGTCTGAGTAAGAGGTTGTATTCCTACATACCACATTAATTACTGTGGAGCAGTAGAATGGAAACTGGATAGGTGGAGTGGTTATCTCTGTATAGGCTATACTGGAGGCCTGGAAAGAGATAAAACAGAGATGCCATAACTTAACATACATATTAAGAACTCTAGGAATACCAACACTTTGGGACTTGAAGCAAAAATGAAGTGGAGAGCAGGATGGAGGTGAGGGAAGGGAAGATTCTTTGGTTGAGTTTCTGTTACCAGGAAAACAGTTTGGAAACTCACTAGGCTGTGATGCCAGACCCCTGGGCTTAAACCTTTAATCTTCTCCATATAAGCTGCATGACCTTGTATAGATTTTGAACTAATCTGTGCTTCAGTTTTCTTATGTGAAGGATAAGGATACCCAGGTATTCACTTTGTGTTGATTTCCGTTTGTTTTTTGAGATATAAAACAAACTAGCACAGTAAAAGCCTTAAGTACAGTGCCTTTTTATTTATACCTGTAAGTTCAAGGAAGCTCAAGATTGGAAAGTGCATGGCAGACAGAAGACAATGCTATTTCTTCACTCATCCCAAAGTTCATGGCTGACATTGCTATAATGAAAGTAGGCTAGCACACTCAATGAAACTTTACATAATGATAATCTTTAGAAATAAAAACCTGAACATTTATAGAAAAAAATGTTTATGTCTTAAGTCAAATGGAAAAAGTATAGACTAGAGGAAAACCATGACCAGACAAAAGGAATCTGATTTAGTGATAATCAACCTGGGTGTGTGTATGTCGACAAGGCCAGTTTCAGGTTGTTTCCTTTGTCTCCCAGTATGGTGCAGGACTTCTGTCACAGACAGGGAGGGAGGTTAGAAAATAAGTTTCCTAGGTTTATGGCTTGCTTCAGAGGAAGGTAATTCTAGTTTCTGGAACTTTCTTTGGGGATAAAAAGAACAGGAGGAAGGAGAGCAGAAGATCAGTGCGACCTTGCTTCTGTAGTTCTCTACCCTCACCTTCAGCCTAAAAACCCACAATCCCCTTTGGGAGTGACAGGCACATTCAATTTTCAGATAAGATACTCACATAGGATTCTGAGTAAGGATGTTAAATGTGTTGCCTCATTAAAACCCCCAAATAATTCTTTCAGTATTATTAGCATTTTATAGAAAAGACTGAGTGACTTAGCCTCGGGTTGTAGTGCTAGTAAGTGACTAAGTGATTGAGTGCAAAACCCAAGCTTGGATCTTCCAGGTATTAAATACATGCTCAGGAGCAAGGAGAATTTAGAAAGATTTTCAATTCCAAGCCTCAATGGCCTTGACTGTTAGATGAGGTATTAATAGCATCTACCTTATATAGGATCTACCTCATTATATTAAAAAGATAAACAGAAATCCTCAGTGTATCACTGCCACGTAGTAACACACTTTTCAGAGCACAGTTGTGGCTAGTGATACCAGTGACAGCAATTTGTTACATTTATTGAATTAAATAGAAAAATTACTGATCTGCAATTGATTATTAATTTTTAACTAGCTATATTGGTCCTAGTTTTCCTCATCCTAACAAGAAAATCTGCATCTTCTGGATATATGTTTGTGCTTGCTGAAGGTAGATTTTTCAGTTCAAAGGTTTTGGTACTTTATGTTTTCTGCTTTTCCCTCTTCTTGGACGTACAAATTCCATGAGGGGTCTGTGAATAAACTCTAGTGTTAGTCAAGCAAGGGACCCTTCTGCTATGAGAACCTGATTGTGCTACAAGGTTTTCAGACTCTACTCTTTATAACCGAACTTTGGATAAAATTGAAAAAAAAATTCAACAAATGCAGTCTTTTATATTCAATGATGCTTCTTATCTCCTGTGGATATTGTGAGGATTAAAGGAGATGTGAGGACCTGTCATGTATTAAAAATAATAAGATGACTCCTGTTGCTGGGT
>VZQC01006553.1:4859190-4942447 GCA_009823505.1 Rhizomys pruinosus
AATTCTTACTGGCAAGTGCATCTACTCTGTGGCTGCCACTGCTTTTGGCACTCCTCAAAGACATGAGACACAGCTTTTTTTTTTTTTTAATTTTCATTTTTTTATTGATGCTTTGTGTATTTCATACATCATTTTCCAATTCAGTTCAGACATATTTCCTTTTCTCTTTCCCCCACCCCACCCCATCCCAGATCATGCATTCTGCCATAACTGTCCTGCATCTTTCTCTCAGTTTTTTTTTTCATTTTTAGCTATAAGTGATAATCCATGAGTACAAGCATCCTTCATGCAAAACCTATCTGCAGGCTGTTGTGCCCAAACACCTACAGCCCCACCATCCAGTGGGGGGTGACAGGTTGTTTGTTCAATCAAGTTGATCAAATGAGTGTCCAGACTACATTGCTGTAGTTTCACCATTCACCCCAATCGCAGCCCTTACATTCTACCACGCCCCCTCTTCCGCAGGTTGTTCCCTAGGCTTAGAAAAGGGGCACAGGTGGATGAGAGGTAAAACAGTCCACTCTCTCTGGAGCTGTTGACTTGGACTCTGGTCAATTCTGGCTGTTTCCTTTCATGGGCTGACAGTTTGTCCAGGAATAACCTTTCGATCCTACTAATGAAGAACAAGCAATTAGATATATAGGTATTTAAGCAGCACTAATAGTTATGGTTAGATTTATTTCTTTAAGGAAACACTTATTTTCCTGCTATGCTTAAGTCTTAGTGAAGAATTTTTGACCTAACCTATTTAACACTTATGAATTCATGAACTTACATTATTCAGTTCTTAGTTTCTATCAGAAACTGAGTGAAGATTATATGTTTGTACCTGATAATTAACACAGTCATTTCAAACTTGAGTCATGTTTATCATCAAAAATCAATTATAGAAATATCAATACTGTTATGCATTTATTGGCACCTAGATTTTATTTATACTTTATCTTCATGAACCTTAAAGGCTTGCCTAGCCTCTGATGTGGCCTGTGAATACTGAGTACAGAAAAGCCACGGGTGTTCTTCCAATTTTAGAAGCTCATTTTGGTGATAGATCAGAGAATAATTTCAAGTGTATAATTTCCTCATGTGAAATAAGGCATCCTGACATGCCTTCAAATATATGCCAGGAAATACAGGGATTCATGTTTTTTTTCTCTGATAAAGATAGTGTTGTTATTTATGGTTAATAGTTGACAAGTATTTTAATATTACAGCAAGAAAAGTAGTTTAGCCAGCAAGGCTTTATTCATACATTTGAATTATCTGAGGTTATTAATGGGATAATATAGCTTTATTTAGGACAAAATGTATTCAGATAAAATCAGCTCAGAATATTTTATCTGCAAATAGGTAAATAAGTACAATTCAAATCTTTCCTCTGTTTAATAAAAATGAGATGCACTTTTGATATCTATATTTCTTCTTTTGACCGAGTTGTGAAGATTTTTGGTGTTCAAATAAGTATCTATGGATAGTATAATAGATCATCTAAAAACATATCCTTAATTGTTTATTTAGATCTAGTATCTTCCCTTCCAATAAGTGTTCAAATTTACATTAGAAAGTATAAACCATATGCATAATTATTTCAATGGCTCAAAAGAAAGCTCAGGGCTATGTTCTGATTTAATTATGTCAATAAGAATGATAATGAAAAAATAAACCCTTCAGCTATTTCTGTGACAGATTTAGAGACGGACAGAAGAGGAACATGATCATATTGAGAAGAATATTCTTTTGGAAAGATAATCTATTTAAGTACTTGTGCAAATGATTCACTGATATAACACTTGGTATGCTGCAAGCCTTTGCAGTGACTTCTGAGCCATCAAAGACATGTTCAATTGTGTATACTATAGAGAAGTTTTGTATTGTTATTTATATGCTTAAACCCTGTGTCTTAATGCAGAATGGGAAATGTAATGAATGTATCAACAGTAATGAAATATAACTAAAACTGAAAAGTCAAGGTGAAGGGCAAGAGAAAGAATAAGCAGGTATGCTTAGTGTAAAGTAAGCAGGATTGCTACATGAATTTCCTCTTGGCCTCTGAGTTTACTGACAGCTCAGTTGGAAAGGAGACACTATTCTGTATAACTGTAATGTGAGAAGAGCAAATATTCTAATTTCTCAAAGAGAGCAAAATGCTAAAGTATTGTTTTTCAAGTGGGATTTTATGTGTATTGTCATAATTTATCTGGAAAAATATCTTTCAATATTGTATATTTTTATCAGTTTAGAGAGTAATTTCCTACCGTGTTCTTCAGTACCTATCATTAAAATACACTTCTGTGGAGGATAATACCCAGGGTAGTATATTGTAAAATGGCACATTTGGGTGTCTGAAATGACACTTTATTTAATTTCTTTTAAATAATGTATACATAATAATTTTGAGAGGTTCTAGATCAGAAATGTAAAATACGGTCTCATATAATTCTGAAGACAAACTAAAGGACCAAAATTCTGTCCTGTTTGAAGGCTCTGTGGTTTGTAAATGAAATGAGGAGTAAATGATAAGATTAATATATTGATGGGAAAATAGGAGTCCAATGGTACCTCGACTTTGGTAAGCTGCAAGTCCCCATCTCAATGAGGAGACCATTTATGGGCACTTGATGGTTCCAGGAGGAAGTCAGACCCCACCCAGTGGTAGAGCAATATAGTCTCATGCCTGCCCTTTCTGGGAAAACCAAAAAGTGCCCCTCCCTGCAGTATCCATTTATAATAGCCTTAGTTTTCTTAAATTTCTATATCTTCTAGGTCTTTAGAAGTTACAAGGCTATGTCACTTTCAGAGAAACATTCATAAAATCAGCACAATTCAGAAGAGATGGCATAGAGGGAAAATGAGATTCAGATATGACTTCACTGTATGGAAAAGGGGTAGATAGGTGAGATGTATCCTGTTAGGAAGGCAGTTCCAAAACAGAAATGACTAGTAATAACTAGTTGTGCTGGTGATGTAACTCAGCTGGTCCAGTGCTCACCTAGTGTCCTAGTTTGTCTTCCATTGCTGTGACAAAACACTCTGACCAACACCAACTTGGGGAGGAAAGGGTTTATTCAGCTTACATCTCAGGGGTCACAGTTCATCATTTAGGGACCCCAAGGCAGGAACTCAGGGCAGGAACCTGGAGGCAGGAGCTGAAGCACAGGCCATGTTCACTGGCTTGCTCTCCTGGCTCATGCCTAGCCCGCCTTCTTATACAGTACACAACAACCTGCCCAGGGTGGCACTACTCATTGTGGGCTGGGCCCTCCCACACTGCTCGACCATCAAGACAATACTCCACAGATGTGGCCACAGGCCAATCCAATGGAGCCAATTCCCCAACCGAGGCTCCCTCAACCCAGGTGTGTCAAGTTGACACTAAAGCTATCCAGCACACCTAGTCTGCAGCAAGCCTTGGATTTGATCTCCAGCCACACATTAAGCAGGTGTGATGGCACACCTCTGAAATCCAGTGCCCAGGGAGTAGAAGTGTGAGATAGAAATTCACGGCCATCCTCAGCTACATAGTGAATTTGAGGCTAGCCTGCAATATAAGATACTTTGTCAAGAGAAGGCGGAGGAGGAGAAAGGAGAAGAAAGAAGAAACAACTAGAATGGTTCCAGTGAGGACAGGGCTCTCGAGTGAGATGGGGAAGATCCTCTTGTCAGGGCTGCCACTTCGTGATTCATTAAAAAATTCTCCTATGCATATGAGCTGTACTTTGAGCCGTACTTCCCTCCTTCTTTGGATGTCTCATAGTCCTTCTTTCCTCTCTCCATTCTTCCCTTCTTGCCTCCCTCCCTCTTCCCTCTCCTCTTTTCTCTCACCTTCTCCTCTTTACTTTCCTTCCAGCTGGCTATTTCTAATTTAATGCGATAACTCCAGAAATCAGAACCTGTGCCCCTTTGAAAGTTTATTGGGCTTTCTTTTTCACTTGCTGTGTTTTCTATACTAATTCTGTAAACCTGTGGTTTTTGTTATGTGTGGCTTTGTGGTCCTTGCTCCTGGAGTTCAGTAGTCAGTTAATGAACAAAGAGAGATTTCCTTAAATGTATGGGAATTAGTAAGTTTCCCAGCCTTTGGCAAAGGCTCAGAGAATCTCCAGGTATTGGCTGGTGAGATCTTTGGGCCTTCTCAAGTCTTTTCCAACCACACACACAATCTTGGCATGTGTGTAACTTTCTGGGTCCTTGTGGTTATGCAAGAGCTCTTCCAAGCACACTCCAGGCATAAACCTTTCTCAGCTGCTGCTCTTAAGCATTCTGGTTAACTAAACAGTGAAACTGTCATCCAGTGCCTCAAGCAGCCTCAGTGATCACCAACTGTTCTGAATGTCTTTGATGGACACTTCAGGGGAAAAGACTGATCTACTGGTTGAGTCAGGCCACACAACACCAACAGCCTTGTAAGCAGGGTTTCCTAAGGAACCATCGGATCTGACAAATATCGACAGCTCTTATTGGAAAGTGGGCTTTAAAAGGATTCAACTACACTCTGTTGTTCAGGCACTCACCAAGACTGTAGACTGCTGGTTTTCATGGCTGCTGCAGAGCTGAGGAGAGGAGTGGGAACAGGGAATGTGTAAATGCTATGAAATTTTCTGTTCTTCAGAGCCAGGACTTTCTGGAATAAATACTGCTCAGATTGTTACTGCAAACCTTTGGCTAATTTCCAGAATTCTGTGATTGGTTCTGACCCATTTTGTTGTGCCATCATTGCTTGTTTGGAAGAGCCTGGTCAGAACTCTGACTGCACCCGCTTTGCTGCTGTCTGTCACTCATAGTACATCCTCTTTAGCCATGCATTTAGTAGATGGAAAGCTGGGCCTGCTGACCTCCATGGTCCATTTTGTCTCTAGAACATTCAGCATTAACTAATGTATCTCATTCCTATTGCATCCTGGATAATGCAATTTAGTGAACCCTTTAAAACTAAATATGATATTTTAAAAATATCAAAACTGACTCTCCATAATGCCAGAAGAAGCAGTACAATAGATCATACCTTGTCAGCTTCTCTGCTTTATGCCCAGATTCGAAAATATTACCTCTTCTGCAGAGGTTTCAGCCTAAGATGAATTAGTCTAAAGGGAAGAGAGATCTTATACAAAAAAACGGAGAAATATGTAAGTAAACTTTAAGTTCCAGAGATTATTGAAAGTATAAATATGAAATGATTGGTGGAATTTCAAAGGGTTCAACATCAGCAGATGTTTGATTTGCCTTTTAAAATGCATTATTATTAACCATAGTTACTGTTGTATAATAGATCTTTGGAACTTATTTTTCCCCATTTAATTGAAAATTTATATCCTTGGATGGGTCGGCTTTAATTCCGAGATTCGTCATTAGCAAAATTGTGATATTTCCATTCTCATTGTTTTATGGGCATCGAATACTGCAAACAGAGACAAGGGATCGGCCAGTGAAACCCAAGGCTGTTTAGTATTAGTTTCCAAAGAGACAAACAGGAGAATATGGTGCCATATTTCTCAGCAATAATGTCAAAGGAAATGCCTCTCTAAATGAGCTTTCAGTGTGTGTGAAACAAAAACTTTTGAATTCAACTCTTTTTGAAACATTAACTATCTGTTGGCTTGATTAGGAAGCTAGTAGTCTAATCTCTTGATGGCAGATAGACGTTTTGGATAGTGACTTTATTGTCCTGAAAAATTGTGATGGCTACTTTGTCTCTTGTAGGCAAGGCTAATACATCAGTATTTTTTGTGACACCATGCTGTTTTGGGTATGTTCAAAATATAAAGTACAACACTCTTATGAAGTGTTGTACTTTATATTTTCCATAAATATCTGCTGGCCATTGATTTTCCATCTACTTTAAAAAATTATTATTATTATTATTATTATTATTATTATTATTATGTCTTTTTGAGACAGGGTCTCTCTATAGCTCCAGCTGTCCTGGACAGCTCACTATGTAGACCAGGCTGGCCTTGAACTCACAAAGATCTACCTGTCTCTGCCTCCCAAGTGCTGGGATTAAAGGTGTACATCACCGTGCCCGGCCTTAATTTATTATTTTTAAATTAAATTGTTTTGTAGGCCAGTGAGATGCCTCGGTGGGTCAAGACACTTGCTGCAAGGTTGAGCACTTGAGTTTGATCCCTGGAACCCACATGGTAGAAGGAGAGAATGAACTCGGATATCTACATGTGGGCTGTAGAAGGTACATGTGTACCCACAGAGACACATATACATACATACACACACACAATGTAATAAAAGCCGTGTATGTGTTGTATCTTGGTGGTATATTTTCTTGTTAGTGTGTGCACCTGTGCATGTACATGTGTGTGTTATCAGTTGTGTACGGTGTACATATTTGTCAGTATGTGTGTATTGTGTTGTGTGTGTAAGGTTATGTACTTGTTAGTGTGAGTTTGATGTGCATGTAGTGTACATACTTGTTAGTAAGATGTGTGCTTTGTTGTGTGTGGTGTATGTACTTGTTTTGTGTATGGGGGTATGTGTTTGTTAGTGTGTGTTGTATATGTGGTGTATGTACTTGCATGTGTTGTGTGTGTGGTATATGCATTTGTTAGTAGGTGTATGTTATGTTGTATGTATATATTTGTTAGTTGTGTTGTGTTGTGTAGTGTGGAGTATGTACCTGTTTGTGTGTGTGTATGTGTATTGTATGTATGGGGTATGTGCTTGTTTGTGTGTGTATGTGTGTTGTATGTATGGGGTATGTACTCATTTGTTTGTATGTGTGTTGTGTATATGGGGTATGTACGTGTGTGTGTTGTACGTATGGGGTATGTACTTGTTAGTGTGTGTGTGTTGTATGTATGGGTTATGTACTTGTTTGTGTGTGTGTGGGTGTTGTGTGTATGGGGTATGTAAATGTGTGTGTGTGTGTATGTGTGTTGTATGTATGGGGTATGTACTTGTTAGTGTGNCATTTTATTTAACCGTCAAGTGTACCTTCATTTTACTAGGTTTTACCACAGTGGTAATTAGGTTACGGAAAACAGAACTCCTGTGTCACATGTAAGCCAACTATGGTATAGATCCTTCTGTACTTTTCTATGGCCCTTTTCTGTGGACACTCATCTCCAAGTTCTGTCCACAAGCGACTGTGTTCATTCTTCATGATGTCCTCAGCTACATATGGAACACGGTTGAACATGTCTTTAGGAGAGTTGCTACCTATGTATTCTCTCCCAGGTTTCTGACTTTGAGGGCTCTGCAGCTCAGTCAGTGACAGAAAGGAGGGCAAAATGTGGCCTCTCTGCTGGAGGGACTTCCATGGAAGCTCTGGGTTGAGGGTCCCTAGAGGGCCGCCATTCCTAGCCCAGCTTTTTTTTTTTTTCCCTCTTTTATTTGTTTATTTTTTAAGGGATTCTAAATCTAATAAACACAGCTTGTTTTCAAGCTACACATTGATGTTACTTCAGTTTGCCTTACAGTTAGGTAATTGGTGCAGTTTTTTTGACGTGAGTCAAATTATTATGCATAAGCATTATGAAGTAACATTCATTAAAACCAATTTTGCAAGTATCTATGTCTAAAATTTGAAACAACCCAAGGTTCCCATAGTCAGTTGGAGATGTTGTATGCACAGGCATTTGATCATTAGGAGGTGCCCGGTCTATATTGCTGTAGTCTCACGATTCCACCCAATCTCTCCATGGCCCTTACATTCCCCATGCCTCCTCTTCTGCAATTTGTTCCCTATGCTTTGGAAAAGGGGCACAATTGGATGAGAAGCAAAACAGCATTTCTCTGGAGATGTCATTTTGGACTCTAGTCTGTTTTAGGTTGTTTCCCTTTCATGGGTTGACAGCTTATTCAGCGATGCCTTTTTAGTCATACTAACAAAGCAAAAGCAATTGAATGTACAGGCATTTAAGCAGTACTAATTATTATGGCAAGCTAATCGGTGAGCATAGACACAGATGCTTGGATGGTTTGCTAATCCACAAAACTGTGGTTTCTCTATAAAAGGTGACAGTTCTTATTGTGCTTATAACATCTCCTAACCACTAGAAAACATAAGCTTGTGGCATCCGCTGTGAGTTATTCTCCAAGGAGAGAGCTAATAGCCAATTAGATTTGGCTATTATATAGATTTGGCTATGATATATATATCTATATATATGTTTTATATATCTATATATCTATGATATATATCTATATATCTATGATATATATATATAAAAACACACACACAAAAAAAAAAAATCTATATCTATATATATATATATATATCTATATATCTCCACATGGGCTGCACTGTTGCACAGTATCTCCAAACAGTTGTGGTGTAGCTGATACTGACAGAGGAGCAGAGGGATTTCTTGCTTGTCTCATGGAGACCAATATTTTGCTCTTTTTTTAGTGGCCTTTGGTAATGCTTCTCTGGCATTTCAGAGGACAGTTGTACATTAGCAAGTGACATCTCATAACATTTTTTCCTGCTCCACACCAGGTCTTCGACAACAGGGGCCTTTACTGCCTTTCTCCTGCATATATCCCACTTATAGGCAAAAGGCCTTTATAATTTTGGGGGGTTGAATCCCTTAGCCAACATCTCCTAGGTAGAATAATTCATTGCCGATACCAGAACTTTCCTGTACTAATATATTTTGCTTTAATTACACAGCTTTAAAAAGGACTTACTATTGAATTTGGCTCTAGATAGAGAATTATTCCTTTCACAGTTCCTATGCCTGTCAGTCAAAAAAAAAAGGGTAGTTATACCTTTTATAAGAAATTACCACTCTTAGCAGTTGCTCTAATTTACAGTTAGAATGACTTCTGTACCATCATGTTTTCTTTTTCCTATAAACGGGAGATGTAGGAAGGTTTCTCAGCATCCGGAGGTAAACTCGTTAGGGCCCATTATAACAGTTAACCCAAATAGAATACAGAGATATGCTCAGTGTCTATGACTCAGGGCATTCTGAGGTTCCGCTTTCTTTTAATGTTCAGGTGGGTCAGCGTCTCTGCTGGCATTTCCAGTCCATCCTGCCAGCCATAAGTTGTTGTTTTCAGGCATTTAGCTTGGTGTTTTTTACCTGTGGAACAACAAATTCTCCTCCCATTGTTAGTTTCAAGATCCCAAAATTGCAAAATTTATCAATAGGATTGGAACAAAGAGTTTCCATTTGTATCCCAGAAGGGCTACTACCCCACCTCCCACCTCCAACTTTTTGTTTTTTAATTTTTATGTTTTGACCTATAGATGCCTCAGTTGTATTTTTTTGTATTACGAATACCCATAAACAGGAGCCAAGGCTTAAGTTTTCATCAAATTTCCCCAAACTGTTTCTCGTTGACTGTGTGCTACTTATTTGGGAGTAAATTTAAAATTAATTCCCTAATTGTCCTACTAGTAAAGAAAGTGTTGTAATGTGATGTTGTATAATCCGGGAAATATATAGAGACCATTTTTGTACCTTCACCCAAAAATTACTGTTGGAAGATTCACTACCAAATTATAATAAACAATTAACAGTTTATATCCCAATTAGTTCAACTGTATTACCATTTCACCAAAACCTACAACCAAATTTACCAAATCTAAACAATTGCCTAAGCCTTAAAATATCCTATAATATTGGATAAAGCTTGGGCAGAGTTGGATAACCTGCCAAATAAATTTTACCCATATTTCACATTGCTTTTTAAAGGTATATGACTGGATTATGACTTCAGAGAGAGCAAAATCAAGTCCATTAACGTATATGGTTTATTTTGTATATCTGTATAAATCTCTACTGAATTACCTCTCTATATAAATATATGTATTTTAGTATACCCTTTAAACTGCAAATCTTACAGAGTGGATTTTAATGACTATCTTCCTCCAAGCTCTTGGCCTTCTTCGGGCCTGGCATGAAAAGCTGCTTTAAAAAACGTTCAGGATCTAGCTCCTTCTTTTTTTTTTTGAGTACAAAGCATCCTTCACATAAAACCAATTTACAAGCAGGTAGTTGTGCCAAACCCACACAGCCCCAATGCTCCCACCATCCGCTGGAGGGGGCTTGAATGTACATAAATCAAGTTGATCAAACTAAGTGTCCAGACTATACTGGTGTAGTTTTACTGTTCACCCCAATCGCAACCCCCACATTCTACCACTCCACCTCTTCCACAGATAGTTCCCTAGACTTAGAAAAGAGGGGCCACAGGGGACAAGACGGCAGAAACCGTCTACTTTGTCTGGCGAATCATTTGATCTGACCATTTTGGTCTTTGGAAAACCAGAGAGTGTTACAAAAGGCCACGAACTCACTAAAGCAGTTGGTCTCCTTAGTCAAGCAAGACTCCTCCACAAACATCAGCTACACCTCACCTGCTTGGAGGTACTGCTTTTGCAGCCGTGGCAGCCATATGTCTGTATCTCCCAAATCTATTGGGATAGCTCTCTCCTTGGAGGAAAACTAATGGATGTTGCCACAAGCTTATATCCTCTAGTGATTAGATGTTATATGCCACAGTAAGCCTTGTCCTCTTTTACAGGGAAAAAAGTAATCCATGATTAACACACCATCCAAACATCTGTGTCTATACCAAAGTAAACTACCATAATAATTACCAATGTTTAAATACCTATATATCTAATTGCTTGTGTTTGTTAGTAGTTGAAGGTTATCCCTAGAAAAACTGTCAGCTCATGGAAGTAAACAGCCAGAATTGATCAGTGTTCAGTCTTTTCTTGCTGTGCTCCTTGCCTCCCTTTTGAAATGGGAATCTTTACCCTGTATGTTGGACAGTATGTACATTTTTGAAATTTTTTGTCTTTGTAATAGGGGCTTGTAGTTTACCGAGTTTACATTTAGTCTGAGTAGAAACTTAGAACTCTTGGACAGTATTGAGATTGTTAAGACCATGGGGACTCTTGAAATTAGACTGAATACATTTTGCATTATAAAATGGCCATGCACTCATGACAGCCAAAATTAAAATGCATTCATTTAACTCTGAAATGACTCCCACAGGCTTACATGACTGAATGCCTGGTCCCCAGCTACTGGGGCTCCTCAGAGGTTATGGGAGACTGGTTGGTGAAGGCCATTAATAGAGGGCGAGGCTTTGAGGGGCTATGGCTCAACCTTGTATCTGTTTTGCTTTTTGCATCTTGACTGGGCACAATGAAGTAGCAGCAGACACACACCCTTGCCACCATGGATAGAGCTGCTTAGTTGTCATGACTTCCCTCTGAAACTGTAAACCAAAATAACATCTCTTCTAAGCTTGTTCAGCGAAAATATTTTGTAAGGGCCAAGATGTTAAATGTCTTTCTTAAATAATCTGTTTCCATAATTCGTTTTTTTTTTTTCTCCACCGCACAAGCCCTGGGGTCAAGAACAGAAGGTCAAAGGCCTATGTATATTAACTCCGTTCACATCCCATTGGTAAGGACCCCTGTGGCTTCATTTAGCTGCAAGAGAGGCTGGAAATAATGGTTTGTCCACAGCAAATGTGGTCTGAGTAAGAGGTTGTATTCCTACATACCACATTAATTACTGTGGAGCAGTAGAATGGAAACTGGATAGGTGGAGTGGTTATCTCTGTATAGGCTATACTGGAGGCCTGGAAAGAGATAAAACAGAGATGCCATAACTTAACATACATATTAAGAACTCTAGGAATACCAACACTTTGGGACTTGAAGCAAAAATGAAGTGCAGAGCAGGATGGGAGGTGAGGGAAGGGAAGGATTTTCTTTGTGTTGTTCTGTTACCAGGAAAACAGTTTGGAAACTCACTAGGCTGTGATGCCAGACCCCTGGGCTTAAACCTTTAATCTTCTCCATATAAGCTGCATGACCTTGTACAGATTTTGAACTAATCTGTGCTTCAGTTTTTCTTATGTGAAGATAAGGAACCAAGTATTCACTTTGTGTTGATTTCCGTTTGTTTTTTGAGATATAAAACAAACTAGCACAGTAAAAGCCTTAAGTACAGTGCCTTTTTATTTATACCTGTAAGTTCAAGGAAGCTCAAGATTGGAAAGTGCATGGCAGACAGAAGACAATGCTATTTCTTCACCCATCCCAAAGTTCATGGCTGACATTGCTATAATGAAAGTAGGCTAGCACACTCAATGAAACTTTACATAATGATAATCTTTAGAAATAAAAACCTGAACATTTATAGAAAAAAATGTTTATGTCTTAAGTCAAATGGAAAAAGTATAGACTAGAGGAAAACCATGACCAGACAAAGGAATCTGATTTAGTGATAATCAACCTGGGTGTGTGTATGTCGACAAGGCCAGTTTCAGGTTGTTTCCTTTGTCTCCCAGTATGGTGCAGGACTTCTGTCACAGACAGGGAGGGAGGTTAGAAAATAAGTTTCCTAGGTTTATGGCTTGCTTCAGAGGAAGGTAATTCTAGTTTCTGGAACTTTCTTTGGGGATAAAAACAACAGGAGGAAGGAGAGCAGAAGATCAGTGCGACCTTGCTTCTGTAGTTCTCTACCCTCACCTTCAGCCTAAAAACCCACAATCCCCTTTGGGAGTGACAGGCACATTCAATTTTCAGATAAGATACTCACATAGGATTCTGAGTAAGGATGTTAAATGTGTTTGCCTCATTAAAACCCCAAAATAATTTCTTTCAGTAATTATTCGCATTTATCGAAAAGACTGAGTGACTTAGCCTCGGGTTGTAGTGCTAGTAAGTGACTAAGTGATTGAGTGCAAAACCCAAGCTTGGATCTTCCAGGTATTAAATACATGCTCAGGAGCAAGGAGAATTTAGAAAGATTTTCAATTCCAAGCCTCAATGGCCTTGACTGTTAGATGAGGTATTAATAGCATCTACCTTATATAGGATCTACCTCATTATATTAAAAAGATAAACAGAAAATTCCTCAGTGTATCACTGCCAACGTCTAGTAGTAAACACCTTTTCCGGCGCACAGTTGTGGCTTTAGTGATTTAACCAGTGACAGAATTTGTTACATTTATTGAATTAAATAGAAAAATTACTGATCTGCAATTGATTATTAATTTTTAACTAGCTATATTGGTCCTAGTTTTCCTCATCCTAACAAGAAAATCTGCATCTTCTGGATATATGTTTGTGCTTGCTGAAGGTAGATTTTTCAGTTCAAAGGTTTTGGTACTTTATGTTTTCTGCTTTTCCCTCTTCTTGGACGTACAAATTCCATGAGGGGTCTGTGAATAAACTCTAGTGTTAGTCAAGCAAGGGACCCTTCTGCTATGAGAACCTGATTGTGCTACAAGGTTTTCAGACTCTACTCTTTATAACCGAACTTTGGATAAAATTGAAAAAAAATTCCACAAATGCAGTCTTTTAATTTCAATGATGCTTCTTATTCCTGTGCATATTGTGCGGATTAAAGGAGATTGTGAGGACTGTCATGTCTTAAAAATAATCAGATGACTTGTTGCTGGAGTTTCCTGTGGTTGGGTGGACTTTACTCTGCCGAGGCACAGAAAAATATTGTCTTACTGCATGTTATTTAGATCTTCTTTCTTTTTTATTTTAAAGTTAGTTTTTTAGTTGATGCTTTGTGCATTTACACACATTTTTTCAATTCACTTCAGGCTTATTTCGCCTTGCCCTCCCCCCTCCCACGCCCCAGCCCAGTCCAAGATCATGGCATTCTGCATATACTGTCCTGCATCTCTTCTCTCAGTTTTTTTTTTTCATTTTTAGCTATAGGTGATAATCATGCGTACAAACATCCTTCATGCCAAAACCATAATCTGCAGTGCTGCAACCTCTGTTCCAAACCCTACAGCCCCACCATCCAGTGGGGGGTGACAGGTTGTTTGTTCAATCAAGTTGATCAACAGTTGAGGTGCCAGACTAGACGATTGCTGTAATGGTTTCACAATTCACCCAAGCAGCAGCTTCTTACATCTATCCACGCCCCTCTTCCGCTAGATTCCTAGGCTGTAAAAAGGGGACCAGGTGTGAGGGTTAAAACACCTTGTCCACTCTCTCTGGCGCTGTGGACTTGGACTCTGGCCATTCTGCTGTCTTCCTTTCAGGGCTGACAGTTTTGTCCAGGATATACCTTGTCGATCTACTAATGGAAGAACAAGTCAATATTAGATATATATGGTATTTAACCGCACTAATAGCTTTATGGTATGATTCTAGTTCTTTAACGGAAGACAACATATATTTCCTGCTATGCTCTAAGTCTCTAGTGAAGATTTTTGACCTAACCTAATTTAACACTTACTGAACCTTCATGAACTTACATCTATTCAGTTCTTAATTTCTATCAGAAACTTGAGTGAAGATTGATATGTTTGTACCGTGAAATTAACAACAGGGTCATTTCAAACTGTGACGTCATGGATTTATACATACAAAAATTCAATATAGAATCACAATACTGTTATGCATTTATTGAAGCACCGTAGATTTTATTTATACTTTACTTCAGAACCTTAAACGGTTGCCTAGCTCCTGATGCTGGCCTGTGAACTGAGTACAGAAACAGCCTACGGGGTCTTCCAATTGATTAGAAGCTCATTTCTGGGTGATAGATCCCAGAGACAAATCATTCAAGTGCTATACATTCCTCATGTGAAATAAGGCATCACTGACTTGCCTCAAATATATCCAGAAATACAGAGATTCATTTTTTTTTCTTCTGATCAAGATGAAGTTGTATTGTTATTCTATGTTAATAGTTGACAAGATTACCATATTACTAGCAAGAAAAGTAAGTTTAGCCAGCAAGGCTTTATTCATACATTTGAAATTATCTGAGGTTATAATGGGATAATATAGCTCTTCATTTAGGACATAAATGTATTCAGATAAATCAGCACAAAATTCTTAATCTGCAAATAGGTAAATAAGTCCACAATTCAAAATCTTTCCTCTGCTTTAATCAAAAATGAGACTGCACTTTTGATACTCTATTCTATCCTTTTGACCGTGTGAAATTTGGTGTTCAAATAAGTATCTATGGATAGTAAAATCAGATCATCTAAAAACCATATCCCTTAATAGTTTATTTAGATCAAGTATCTTCCCTTCCAATACAGTTTGCAAATTTACATTAGAAAGTAAAACCATATCATAATTATTTCAATGCTCAACACCAGAAAGCCTCAGGCTATTTCTGAAATATGTCAATAAGAATGATAATGAAAAAATCAAACCCTTCAGCATTTCTGTGACAGATTTAGAGACGGACAGAAGAGGAACATGAATATATTGAGACAGAATATTCTCTTTGGAAAGATAATCTATTTAAGTACTTGTTGCAAATGATTCACTGTATAACACTTGGTATGCTGAAGCCTTGCAGTTGACTTCTGAGCCATCAAAGACATGTTCAATTGTGATACTACAGAGAAGTTTTGTATTGTTATTTAAGCTTAAACCCTTGTGCTTAATGCAGAATGGGAAATGTAATGAATGTATCAACAGTAATGAAATATAACTAAAACTGAAAAGTTCAAGGTGAAGGGCAAGAGAAAGAATAAGCAGGTATGCTTAGTGTATAAGTAAGCAGGATTGCTCACATGAATTTCCTCTTGGCCTCTGAGTTTACGACAGCCTCAGTCTGGAAAGGAGTACACTATTCTGTATAACTGTAATGTGAGAAGAGCAAATATTCTCAATTTCTCAAAGAGAGCAAAATGCTAAAGTATTGTTTTTCAAGTGGGATTTTATGTGTATTGTCATAATTTATCTGGAAAAATATCTTTCAATATTGTATATTTTTATCAGTTTAGAGAGTAATTTCCTACCGTGTTCTTCAGTACCTATCATTAAAATACACTTCTGTGGAGGATAAATACCCAGGGTAGTATATTGTAAAATGGCACATTTGGGTGTCTGAATGACACTTATTTAATTTTTAAATTTTTTTAAAAATGTAACATAATAATTTGAGAGGTTTCTAGATCGAAATGTAAAATACGTCTCATATAATTCTGAGACAAATCTAAAGGACAAAATTCTGTCCTGTTTGAAGGCTCTGTGGTTTGTAAATGAAATGAGGAGTAAATGATAAGATTAATATATTGATGGGAAAATAGGAGTCCAATGGTACCTCGACTTTGGTAAGCTGCAAGTCCCCATCTCAATGAGGAGACCATTTATGGGCACTTGATGGTTCCAGGAGGAAGTCAGACCCCACCCAGTGGTAGAGCAATATAGTCTCATGCCTGCCCTTTCTGGGAAAACCAAAAAGTGCCCCTCCCTGCAGTATCCATTTATAATAGCCTTAGTTTTCTTAAATTTCTATATCTTCTAGGTCTTTAGAGTTACAAGGCTATGTCACTTTCAGAGACAAACTTTCATAAAATCAGCACAATCAGAAGAGGATGGCATAGAGGGAAAATGAGATTCAGATATGACTTCACTGTATGGAAAAGGGGTAGATAGGTGAGATGTATCCTGTTAGGAAGGCAGTTCCAAAACAGAAATGACTAGTAATAACTAGTTGTGCTGGTGATGTAACTCAGCTGGTCCAGTGCTCACTGTGTCCTAGTTTTTCTTCATTGCTGTGACAAAAACACTTTGACCAACACCAACTTGGGGAGGAAAAGGGTTTATTCAGCTTACATCTCCAGGGTCACAGTTCATCACTTAGGGGACCCCAGCAGGAACTCAGGGCCGAACCTGGAGGCAGGAGCTGATGACAGGCATGGAGGAGTGCTGCTTCACTGCTTGCTCTCTGGCCTCATGTCCAGCCCGCTTCTTATACATAACGTACACAACAACCTGCCCAGGGTGGCACTACTCATTGTGGGCTGGGCCCTGCCCACTGCTCGACCATCAAGACAATCTCCACAGATGTGGCCACCGGCCAATCCAATCGAGCAATTCCCCCACGCGAGGCTCCCTCAAACCAGCGTGTGTCAAGTTGACACCAAAGTATCCAGCACACACCTAGTCTGCAGCAAGCCTTGGATTTGATCTCCACCACACCATTAACGCAGGTGTGATGGCACACCTTGAAAATCCAGTGCCCAGGAGTAGAAGTGTGAGATAGAAATTCACGGCCATCCTCAGCTCATAGTAATTTGAGGCTAGCCTGCAATATAAGATACTTTGTCTAAGAGAAGGGGAGGAGAGAAAGGAAAAAAAAGAAAAAACAGAATGGTCTCCAGTGAGGACAGGGCTCTCGAGTGAGATGGGGAAGATCCTCTTGTCAGGGCTGCCACTTCGTGATTCATTAAAAAATTCTCCTATGCATATGAGCTGTACTTTGAGCCGTACTTCCCTCCTTCTTTGGATGTCTCATAGTCTCATTTCCTCTCTCCATTCTTCCCTCTTCTCTCCTCTCTTCCCCTTCTCCTCTTTTCTTCTCCTTCTCCTCTTTACCTTTCCTTCCAGCTGGCTATTTCTAATTTAATGCGATAACTCCAGAAATCAGAACCTGTGCCCCTTTGAAAGTTTATTGGGCTTTCTTTTTCACTTGCTGTGTTTTCTATACTAATTCTGTAAACCTGTGGTTTTTGTTATGTGTGGCTTTGTGGTCCTTGCTCCTGGAGTTCAGTAGTCAGTTAATGAACAAAGAGAGATTTCCTTAAATGTATGGGAATTAGTAAGTTTCCCAGCCTTTGGCAAAGGCTCAGAGAATCTCCAGGTATTGGCTGGTGAGATCTTTGGGCCTTCTCAAGTCTTTTCCAACCACACACACAATCTTGGCATGTGTGTAACTTTCTGGGTCCTTGTGGTTATGCAAGAGCTCTTCCAAGCACACTCCAGGCATAACCCTTTCTCAGCTGCTGCTCTTAAGCATTCTGGTTAACTAAACAGTGAAACTGTCATCCAGTGCCTCAAGCAGCCTCAGTGATCACCAACTGTTCTGAATGTCTTTGATGGACACTTCAGGGGAAAAGACTGATCTACTGGTTGAGTCAGGCCACACAACACCAACAGCCTTGTAAGCAGGGTTTCCTAAGGAACCATCGGATCTGACAAATATCGACAGCTCTTATTGGAAAGTGGGCTTTAAAAGGATTCAACTACACTCTGTTGTTCAGGCACTCACCAAGACTGTAGACTGCTGGTTTTCATGGCTGCTGCAGAGCTGAGGAGAGGAGTGGGAACAGGGAATGTGTAAATGCTATGAAATTTTCTGTTCTTCAGAGCCAGGACTTTCTGGAATAAATACTGCTCAGATTGTTACTGCAAACCTTTGGCTAATTTCCAGAATTCTGTGATTGGTTCTGACCCATTTTGTTGTGCCATCATTGCTTGTTTGGAAGAGCCTGGTCAGAACTCTGACTGCACCCGCTTTGCTGCTGTCTGTCACTCATGGTACATCCTCTTTAGCCATGCATTTAGTAGATGGAAAGCTGGGCCTGCTGACCTCCATGGTCCATTTTGTCTCTAGAACATTCAGCATTAACTAATGTATCTCATTCCTATTGCATCCTGGATAATGCAATTTAGTGAACCTTTAAAACTAAATATGATATTTTAAAAAATAATAAAACTGACTCTCCATAATCCAGAACCAGAAGAAGAAGTACAATAGATCATACCTTGTCAGCTTCTCTGCTTTATGCCCAGATTCGAAAATATTACCTCTTCTGCAGAGGTTTCAGCCTAAGATGAATTAGTCTAAAGGGAAGAGAGATCTTATACAAAAAAACGGAGAAATATGTAAGTAAACTTTAAGTTCCAGAGATTATTGAAAGTATAAATATGAAATGATTGGTGGAATTTCAAAGGGTTCAACATCAGCAGATGTTTGATTTGCCTTTTAAAATGCATTATTATTAACCATAGTTACTGTTGTATAATAGATCTTTGGAACTTATTTTTCCCCATTTAATTGAAAATTTATATCCTTGGATGGGTCGGCTTTAATTCCGAGATTCGTCATTAGCAAAATCGTGATATTTCCATTCTCATTGTTTTATGGGCATCGAATACTGCAAAAGAGACAAGGATCGGCCAGTGAAACCCAAGGCTGTTTAGTATTAGTTTCCAAAGAACAAACAGGAGAATATGGTGCCATATTTCTCAGCAATAATGTCAAAGGAAATGCCTCTCTAAATGAGCTTTCAGTGTGTGTGAAACAAAAACTTTTGAATTCAACTCTTTTTGAAACATTAACTATCTGTTGGCTTGATTAGGAAGCTAGTAGTCTAATCTCTTGATGGCAGATAGACGTTTTGGATAGTGACTTTATTGTCCTGAAAAATGTGATGCTACTTTGTCTCTTGTAGGCAAGGCTAATACATCAGTATTTTTGTGACACCATGCTGTTTTGGGTATGTTCAAATATAAAGTACAACACTCTTATGAAGTGTTGTACTTTATATTTTCCATAAATATCTGCTGGCCATTGATTTTCCATCTCTTTAAAAATATATTATTATTATTTTATTATTATATTATTATTTGGTCTTTTTGAGACAGGGTCTCTCTATAGCTCCAGCTGTCTTGGAAACCTCATATGTAGACCAGGCTGGCCTTGAACTCACAAGATCCGCCTGCCTCTGCCTCCCAAGTACTAGGATTAAAGGCGTGCGCCACCATGCCTGGCTTCCATCTACTTTTAAGTGTCAACTTTCTAATCAGAAACAGATGTAGTGACTGGTACATCCTCTGTTCTTGCTGAGTTCTAGATGCTGTTCTACATGTTTGTTCATTTAATCTTCTCAATATCAGAAGCAAGTAGTTACTGTTATCTGTTTTCATATATGAAAACTAAAGCAACATTGAATAACTTGCCCAAAGTTTCAGGGCATACAAGGAGCAGAATGGGCATTTGAATTCACACTTCTGCTGCTACAGTGCATGACCTCAGCTGCTGGATGTTACTGGGTCCAGTAAACTTGCTTGCTGGTTTACCGATGAGCATCTTTTTTTTTTTTTTTTTTTTTTAATTGGTGTTTGTTGCATTTCATACATCATTTTCCATCAGATCAGCACTATTTCCCTTTCCCTTCCCCCCTACCCCACCCCCATCCCAGATCATGCATTTTGCCATCATGTCCTGCATTCTTTCTCTCAGTTTTTTTTTTCCATTTTTTGCTATAAGTGATCCATAGTTACAAGCATCCTTCATATGAAACCAATTTGCAGGCTGTTTGTGCCCAAACCCCACAGCCCCACCATCCAGTGGGGGGTGAGGGGTCGTATGTTCAATCAAGTTGATCAAATGAGTGTCAACTACATTGCTGTATTTTCACCCATTCATCCCAATCGCAGCCTTTACATTCTACCACACCCCCTCTTCCGCAGATTGTTCCCTAGGCAGATGAGCATTCTTAAAGACTGAAAGGACTGTGTTAGAATATCTGAGTTGAGCTGGGCATGGTGGTGCACACCTTTAATCCTAGCACTTGGGAGGCAGAGGTAGGTGGATCTCTGCGAGTTCACAGGCCTGCCTGGTCTACATAGTGAGCTCCAGGCCAGCTGGGCTAAGGGAGACCCTGTCTCAACAAGACAAAAAAAAAAAAAAAAAAAAAAAAAAAAAAAAAAAAAAAAAAAAAGAATATCTGAATTGAAGGGTTTGGAAAACGTTGGTACATTGTCTTTATATGTATTTTGGGTTTCTGCAGAATATTTGTGTATGTCAGAGTGTATGCTCATATTCTTGTTTTTAGTCAGCCTGGGAAGTCAGTCAGAGACATGACTACTAAACTGATGTTAAGTGTTTTAAAATCTTACATACTTTAGTTTTGCTTTTGGTAAGATTTTGAAACCTTTGCTGA
The DNA here is from genome assembly GCA_009823505.1 of Rhizomys pruinosus. Classification (NCBI taxonomy): domain Eukaryota; kingdom Metazoa; phylum Chordata; class Mammalia; order Rodentia; family Spalacidae; genus Rhizomys; species Rhizomys pruinosus. The sequence continues at coordinate 4,879,843 of VZQC01006553.1, forward strand.
TCTTTTGCTGTCAGCTTTTATTACACAATAAATCAGGGAAAGGTGGTTATTGGAAAGTGTCTGGCTGCTTTTACAGATTTCTTATTGCTCTAGAGTAACACATTATTGGGGAAAATTACAAATTAGGTTCTTTGCAAATGGAAGAACTATGTATTTTCCCTTCCTCTTCTCCAATATGATATATAAATTAATAACTGATCCCATAGTTCTGTTTTCACAGCTTGCTGAGTTCTTTTTGGACTCTGGAAAAGAACACAAGGAGGTAGTAACTTAAGTATGCACGGATTTCCTTTTATTCCAGTAGCTATCTTTATAGAGAAAGCACTAAGTCACTTTTACTAGAAAATCAGAAGCTTTCAAGGTTCTTGAAATTGGTTATAAAGTGATATCTCACATATTCACCTATATCAGTTACTTTTCTCTTGCTGTGATAAAATACCATTACCAAGGCAACTTTTAGAACGAAGATTTTATTGGGCTTACAGTTACAGAGGGAGAGTCCACAATGGCAGGGGGAGGCCTAGAGACAGAGGTGGCTGGGGGTGATAGCTGAGAGCTCACATCTTCAAGCAGGCACAGAGCGAAAGGAAATTCTGAAAGCTTAGCTCTCAAAGCCTGCCCCCGGTGCTCTGCTTCCTCCAGCATGGCCACACCTCTTAAAGGTTCCAGACCCTTCCCAAGCAGCCCTAGCAACTTGGTACCAAATACACAAACACGTGAAGCCTGTGGGGGATACTCATTCAAACCACCATATCACCTTAATTTAAAATTAAATTCATTTTCAAAGAGTAAATTATTTTTGAGCTGTGAGATCACTGATGACATGCTGCCCAGCTTGGCCACTGGTCACTAGAGATAAGAAAACACCTATGCTCTGGTTTCTCATGGAGGTGATGGTGTATTCCTTAATTACAGTGGCTCCTTTTCTTTATTCTTTTACACCCATTTTCCTGGTCATGATTTTTCCTTCCTCTACTTTTTTTCCTCTCTCTCTCTTTCCTTCAGAATTCTATTATATGCTAGAGAGTCTTGTTAGATCTTTTCTTTTATTTAAAAATAATCACAATGGGGGCTGGAGAGATGGCCTAGCGGTTAAGAGCGCTGACCGCTCTTACAGAGGACCCGGGTTCGATCCCCAGCACCCACATGGCGGCCAAGAACCGTCTGAAACTCCAATTCCAGGAGAACTCCAGTTCCAGGGGAATCCGACACCTTCTTCTGACCTCCGCGGCATTGCACGACACGGGTGCACAAACTTGCATGCAGACAGTACATTCAGACACATACGGAAATAAATAAAATTAATAAATAAAAAAAATTAATAAAAAAAAATAATCACAATGACCAGGCGTGGTGGCACACACCTTTAATCCTAGCACTTGGGAGGCAGAGACAGGCGGATCTTTGTGAGTTCAAGGCCAGCCTGGTCTACAGAGTGAGTTCCAGGACAGCTGGGACTACAGGGAGACCCTGTCTCGAAAAGACCAAAAACAAAACAACAACAACAAAACAACAACAACAACAACAAAAACAAACAAACAAAAAAACCCCACAATGACCTTGTTAATGTTTTTCCTTGTCAAGTTCCTGTGACCTGTGTATTTCAGACCCTTACCTGTAGGATTCCATGTTATCCTATACAGTAACTCCCCCATATATATTTTCCTGTGGATGGTGGACAGGACAATGAGGAACATAGGTCTATTATTACATATCAACATGTTTTGGTAGCAGATTGGGACAATATGTTTTGGTAGCAGATTGGGACAATGCTTTTGATCTTTGGGTGTAAGTCTGACCAAATGAAGCATTAATACAATTCCACAGTGAACAGACATAAAAATACTACTTATCAAACAATATTTTGGAAAACATTGGATCAATCTAGATTATGAGTCGTCAGGTGATGACCTTGAGCCAAATACGGCATAACGCCTTTCTGTGCATGAAAGTTCAGTGCCGCAAACTCGCAGCCTCCATTCATTACCTATTGTCAATATATGGTTTCATATTATATTGGCAGAAATAAGAGGTTGTAGTATAAACCATATGGGTTGCTAAGCCTAAAATATTCACTCTTTAGCACTCTACACATACACATACACTCTTGTTTAGATCACAGCTCTTTAAACTGTGAATTATGATCCCACATGGAGTGCTGTAAACAATTTGGCAACAGTAAAAGGTGCAATGACCAACAATAAATTCAAAAGTGAACATGTAATAAAGCTGAGGTGTTTCTGACAGTGCTTCTCTGAGTCACATCCCAGGACTTCACTGCAGCTTTTTGTGCTTTGCCTTGTGCATGTGTCTGTCCACACCATACATTACGACACTGCCTAGAGCAGGTCAGCTCAGATCTAAGACTGCTGTGTGCTGTGAATTTCAGTGCTTTTTTTGGGGGGGGGCATACAGTATATTATCCTTTTATAGAAACAGTAGAAAAAGGAAATTATAATTACAGAAAGTAAAGACTTGTTTCCATATTATAATTCCTCGGCATTTAAGAATCACACTAGCATATCATTGAATTGTATTATGTTATAATTAAGGGGCTTAAAAATTGATGTTTTAGTTAGTAATTGGAGTTTTACTAAAACTCATTAAATGAATTTTGGTTTGGGATTAGGATAGAATTCCCAACAGTTTCTAAAATGGACTTAAACATACTTATGCTACTGTGTATTTATGCAAAGTAGTGTTCCCAGCTCTGAAACACATGATGCATTATCAAAAGTTGCAGTATCAAGTATTCAGCCAAGATTTAATTCTTTATGTAAAACTCAACAAGCATTATGGAAATGGTTTTAAGCCTTTAATAAATGTTAAAATTTATGTGTACCAAAATTTAAAGATTTATTCGTTTATGTTTATGTGTATATATCTGAGTGTGTGCCATCTATATGTGTGACATTGTGACATTTGTGTGTCTGTGTGTATGCTGTGTATTTGTGTATGTATGCATTTGTGTGTGTGATCTGTGTGTCTATGTGTGTCTCTTTGTGTGTCATCTGTGAATGTGTTCTTTGTGTGCATGTGTCTCTGTGTTTATATGTCATTTAGGTGTGTGCCTGTGTGTATGTACTATCTCTGTGTGTATCATCTATGTATATGTCTCTGTGTGACTGCCCATGAGTATGTGAGGTACATGAACCTCTGCTCAAGCACAAAGGTCAGAAGAGAGCATCTGGTATCTTCCCCATCACTTTTGCCTAGTCCTTTGAGATCAGATCTCTCCCTGAACCTGGGGCCACACTGGAAGTCAACAATCCCAGAAATCCTTCTGTCTCCAACCCTCAGACCTGGGCTTAGAGGACAGGCATAGAAGACACCTCACTTGTTACATGGGTGCTAGGATCTGAACTCTGCTCCTTAGGATTGTGCAGTTCTTAACTTCTGAGCCCTCTTTCCAGACCCAAGGAATTGTTTTAAAATAAATTTATGATTTATTATCAGTAAATGTATACATATTTTAGCTACCTATACATCGACAGTTGTATACAATTTTTCAGGTGAAAGACAGCTATATGAAGTTTTGCTGTAGATGGTGGGTTTTATACACATGAGTCTCTGTTACTGTGTGTGTGGAAAACAAAAGAAGTATGCTGGTCAGAATCAGCATTGCAGGCTTTTCAAAGTTTCACACCATCCTGTCCTCTCCATCTTCTAGTAGGTTTTCTTAGTTGAGGTTCACTAACTTAAAACTTTTTTTATTAGTTTATTAATTTAACTCATTCAGATTTTTAAGTCCTTTATTTGATATTCTAACAAAACCAAAGTGAAATTGATCTGATTTATTTCACAGGGTTGTGGGAAGAAAATGTACTCCTTTTTGAGAGGTACCAAACAGCTGCAAGTACTAAGGTTTCTGGGGATCTCAATTGGAGTGACACAAATCCTGGCCATGATTCTCACCATTACTCTGCTCTGGGCCCTGTATTATGATAGAAGGGAGCCTGGGACAGACCAAATGATGTCTCTGAAGAATGAAACATCTCAGCACCTGTCATGTCACTCTGTGGAACTACTGAAACCAAGCCTTTCAAGGATCTTCGAACACACATCGATGGCAAACAGCTTTAATACACACTTTGAGATGGAAGAATTATAAAGAATGGTATAGAAAAAGGAAACCACAACCTTGTTTAATAGTGAAATTTAAAGTACACAGTTAATGTTTCAAAAGCTTGTAGATGTAAAATTATTCTATTAAAGGATGTCTATGCTTATAATTTTCTGCTCTTTAAAATAAAGAGGGAGAAGTTTCATATGTCACCACATAGACAATATTGATGCCCTTCATAATACTGAGGACAGAACTAATAACCACTTTATAGCCTGTGTAAGATTGTTTTTTGAGCACAATTATGTTCTGAGGTGACACAGTTTGATCAGCATTTCCACATCTGTCTGTTGAAACAAGCCACACACGGTGGCACTGCAGTTCCAGTGAAGGCCAAATGCCTTCCACTGGCTAGTATATAAGCCATCAATTGACTGCTGATGTAGGAATGTAGACAGTACTAATGACTTTTATTATCTGGTGATGTATTGCTTTGAGGTGACTAGATTATACATTAAAAAGCCCTTTCAAGATTGGGGACTACCTAAACATGATTTTTACTGGTTACTAAAATGATCTTAATAACATTTATAAGAGTAAACTAACATTGTCTTAAACTGATCAGGGATATATATGTATATAAGTCTGTGCTGTGTCTGTATAATTCAGTTGATTTTATTTCTTATATTGTGAAGAACAATTACACAAAGGATAAATTTTTGTCTTATATGATACCATTTATTTGTCTTTTCCAATAATAAAGCTTTAAAATTCTTGTTTGGGTCTGTATTACAGCCATAACTGTTAATTTTAGTACTTAACCACTAATTTTGGAAATTACCAGTGTGATCCACAGGAATTATTGTAATTCTGGCTATACTCTGGGCTTCAGGAAGTATTAACTAGAAAATTTACACATAATTGATTTAGCAAAAATTTGGATGCTTTATTTCTCCCAAGTGAGGCCTCTTCTTATTGACAATAAACACTTTCTATATGAGTTTATGTTTTCCTTTTTAAAATAAGAAGCAACAGTCTTGAAGTCAATGTAATTTTACACAAAAAAAGTGTCCTTTGTCCCCAGAATGATGCTTGTAGGAATTACTAGAATAAGTGACAGTTTAATCAGAGGTTATCTTTGATTTATTTCATTGATTAATATACTATGGTGAATTAAACAGATTATTGCTTTTTACAAAAGTAAAAGATATTTATTTGAATGGGAAAAGTGCAGTTTACTGTATTTTGTGTATTATGTTTATTTCTCAGATTATGGAAAAATTAAAACATGCCAATAAATATTTTCTAGAGGGTGAGTTATGTCTTTTCATTTTTGAGACAGGGTCTCATTATATAGAATGAATTTGTGCTGATTTTATACATTTTAAGCATTTCTACCTGTGAACAGATTAGCAGGAAGGATATGAGAATGTAATTAGGAATGAGCAGGGGCAAGAGGGCTGGGCTTGGAGCCAATAGAGCCTGTAGTCTGCAGGATGTGTTCTTATGATCCCATTTCTCATGGTCAGGCACCTTTTTCACAGGGGCTAAGGAGTCTAGCAGTAAGTTCAAGCTGAAGAGCACCATCAAGGCCGTCTTCAAGTGGCTGCCTGAATCTTAGCTCTTTGGAGTGCTTAGGCAGGAGGATCACTTGAGTTGAAGGCCAGTCTGCCACAATGAAGAGAGTGAATTCTCTTGAGAGGAGAAAGAGGAAGAGAGAGGGTGAGAATGTGAGTGTGTGTGTAAGATGAAACCTCAACAAATTACTAATATCATCTATCACATCGCATCACATGGTTTTACCCATGATACCCAAGGACGGCCATAGCGATGAGCTTTGTTAGAATTGCTTAGATAACCATCAAATCTGGTTGCATCTTGTTTGCTGTGTCTCATAAAGCAGGCTTATATTATCTTGAGCTTAGGGGGAAAATCAGTTCTCAAATGATAGGAATTGACTATTCAGAATAGGTATTTTGATATATTACTTGATTCACTGCTCTCTAGAATAGTTGCCATAAATTCAGACAATCATTTTCTATATAATACATTTGCTTAATGGGAACAAATGACATTTATAGCCGTGACCCACAAAGGCCTCTTATGGTAGCAGTGCACCTGGAATAATAAAATTCCAAAGAACTTTACGAAGTGCATTTAATACCGCAGAGGTGAGGGAGTTTTCTGTTTGGGTACAGTGCAAAAAATTGTTAATGGCATCTTCGGGAACTTTAAAAAACTTTATTTGATAAAATCACTAAGTTTTAAAGTAAAAATTTTAGAAGATTATTTTTAGCCGGGTTAACAGGCAACTCAAAGTGTCCTTGAGACTCAGAGTTGGCAGTTAGAGATGATGTCTTTTCTGAAGATTGTAAAATCTAGGTTAGACTAGATGCTTATGACAATCCCCAGAAAAAAATAAGAAGAAATACACCACAAGTGAGGCCATGTATAAGAAGAAGAGGCTGAGGAAAGTGAAGGTGGCTACACCAAGGAGAGACCTCAGGCCAAGCCAGGAAGGAGGAATGGAACTTACCTAGCTCTTGGTAACATGGCATGAGCCAAGGATCCATGGGTAAAAGGTGTGTGTTATTTATAGGACATGACCTGGGCAGTGTGGTTGGGCAGAACAGATGCTGGAATGAACACATGGGGAAGGACTTGAATGAAACTGGGGATCTGGGCTTCATTTTGTAGGTTAAATGGTGGGCTCCTAGAGTGTTTTCAGAAAAAGAAGAGAGGCATGTTTGGAACAGTCACTTTTTTTTTTTTCTTAATGTGTATGAGTGTACTGTCTGCATGTAGGTTGATGCACCCGTGTCCTGCAATGCTGCGGAGGTCAGAAGAGGACGTCAGATTCCCCTGGAACTGTAGTTAAAGACGGTTCTTAGCTGCCATGTGGGTGCTGGGAATGGAATCCGGGTCCTCTGTAAGAGCATTTGGTGCTCGGTGCTCTTAACCACTGAGCAATCTCTACAGCCCCAGGAACATTCACTGTTTCATCCAAGCAAGACAGAGCAGACACAGAGAAATGGGCAGCATTTGTTCCATACCCTGGAGACAAGCATATTTTACTCTAGTCTAGGGAATAGAGCCCTCTAGAATTTCAACTCTGCAGACCCTGGACAAAGGGTACATAGACTCTTTTTTTCTAGGCTCCTGGAGAGATGAAGAGAATTATCAGGTCAATGAACCTCAAAAAACAGAGTGCATAAAGTAGATCACTACAGGGTAAAGCCAGGAAAGTTGGCAGCAGGTTAACATCAGGGAGTATGCAACAGAAAGTAAAAAGAACTAAAACCTCTAGAAAGTTGAAACTTCTAGATTTTATACCTGGTAAGTTGGCATTAACCTAGACAGAAGACCAGAGGAGAATGAGAGTGTGGGAGGGAAAATGATTGGGTTTGGGACGGACTGAGTTGGAGATGCCCGAAGGACATGCAGATGGAGATGTCTACTAGCAGCTGTAAATTCCAGTCTGACAGTCAGGAGCACTCACTGTGGAGCCTGAGAATGTTCATGCATTACTTTCGCAACTCAGGACGCCTGACAGAAAATGGGCTGAGTACCAAAAAAACTCATGAAGAGAATCTTAAGCAGGATGCTACAAGAGCTCCTTTGTGTCTGAATACCTATTTCTACAGATGAGTCAAAGGAAGTAAAGAAATGGGAATCGAATATGCTACTGAACTGTCCATGGCAAGGCTCATCTCCTTTTTTTAGAAATACTGCCAACTGCCGTGTTGCTTCAGCCACCCTCTTTCTTATCACCCCGTGACATAAAATTGAGTTTGCTTTTCCTATCCACCCAGTTTGTACTCCAAGCACAACCAAGAAACATGCACAGGAGAATCTTTGACACCATCTTTAAAGCTCATGTATTTTCTGTCATAATATGGTCATTGCAGTCTTCTGTGCATTCACAGACGTCCTCTATGGAGGGTGTACCATGTATGGTGCCAGGCACATACTTTTTCTTCTGTCTATAGTTATTTTTCACTTCATATGCATGATCAGTGACATTTTACTTTTTTTCTTTATTCTTTTCTTTTCACAGGAAAACAGAAACAATACAAAATGACAATAACAAAACAAAGCAATAAGAACAAAAAAAGGGGAGATTTCCATTTCTTATTCTGGTGAAATAAAGAATCTGTGGGGATTGGTATGTACTTCTCTTTTTTCCTTCTCTTTCTTTTCTTTCTTCTTTCCCTACTCTTTCAGGACTACCAGAACGATATGTGTTTACTGGCTAATCCAGGAGTTTTCAGCTGAGAAAGAGTCTGGTTATTTTTTTTTTGGGGGGGGGTTCTCATCCCTAAACTGCCTAATCAATTTCTAGCTCCTGTTTAGTTATGCTGCCCTCTGAATAGAGTCACTCCAATCACCAGAAGGGAATAGGGATGCCGACCACTCTGACATTCCTCCTGAAAAGGGACATTGGGTGTGGCAACTGGGGTATCCCTCATTCAGAGGATCAATATAAAAGACCCCCAAGCATAACTATAGAGGGAAAATATCCCTGACAATAATAAAAGAATGAACCAGTTTCTTTAATCAACTTTACTGAGGTATGTATATCATGCCCACTTTAGTACATAGTTTACACACACTTGCACACATGTTTATATGTGCATACCATAGTCAATATCATCATCTTAATAATGCCTTACTTATCCTCTTGTAAATCCTGAAATCCCTATCTTAGCCTTAGTGAGAATTATTTTGCTAAATGACATTAAACTAAGGGGCCCTTGATTTACATAAGAGAACTTTCTAGCTTACAAATGTATACATATGCCATTTGAATTCACTTTGGGATAAATGAGAGTCATAGGCCATCAGATATCCTAAACCTTGCCTGATTACCATAAGGAAGCAATGGCTCAATACATAGGGTAACCTCTTATGTGAGACACCTTACAATACTAATGGGTTAAACAAAACAGAAGTGCAGGAAACACGTGTGAATATACAAAGCATGCCAGCCTGAAGGTGTTGGTGCTCACTTTTCCCTTTCTTGCCAGTGTTTCCTAGTTCACACAGTCACATCTGGGAAGTGTGTATTATTTCCACTCATATAGCCCATGTATAAGGGAGGACTGCAAATGGTCTTTGTTCTGGAAACCCATACATGCAATTAAACCAGGAAGTGTGATGACCACTTGTACAGAATAAATTTTTCTGTTTAACCCCATTTTTCCCAAACAAATTCCCTAATACTTTTCTATGTAGTTGAGGCAGTTTAATAAATTCAATACTGTACAGACCTATGTGCAGACAGTACATTACTACACATATGAAAGTAAAATAAAAAATTAAAAATAAATAAATAAATAAATTCAATACCGTAATATCCCATACATAGTTTTTGCCTTGATTTTGTTCACATCATGGACTTCTGTGACACAGCCTCTTCTTTGCAGAATTTGGTTGTATTCAGCTTGTCAGTCACAACTCAGAATCTATTTCTTGGATGCAGTGCCTTTCCCTGGCCACTGTAGCCTCCTCTTAGTTCACCATCTATTTATTGTTACTATATCTAGCCGGTCTTTGTATTTATTTTATAATATGCTTTCATTTGTCTTCTTTTATTTCTTCATTTGTCTGAATTCTGATGACAATTTTTGTTCCATTATTTTTCCTACTCAGCATTTTCGTAGGTCTAGGTGATATTTCTTTATATTTCATTTGCATATTTACTTATATGTATAGATTAATATATATGTATATATATATATATATATATATATAAAATGAGCACATTAAATACATCTAAAACCAATGTCCATGATAATTCAATAAGGAGAAACCACACAGTAAAGCAGGCCATCTATTTTTCTTGACTTGGACCGAGACACTGGGTTATCAAGGGCTAAGTACTCATTTAGTTATAAATGGATGTAGATTGGATCTGCAGAATGCTTTAGAGCTCAGTCAAGTCTTATCAATGTCTGAGTGAACTCTCAAATTGTACTTGTGGTCTAATAATATAATAGCGTCTTAGATTTACAAAATGCTTTTATGCCTAACCCTGGAACCCTCAACTTTCAATATACATTTATTCCACTGGTTGTGCACAGAATAAAAGCTGAGTGCTCATCACTATGAAAATCTCTGGAGAGTGGGAGACTAGAGCAGATGATTACAAACTTGGCAATTTGTATGCAGTTCTAGAAAGCTACTTGAAAAATGAGGCATGCAAAAGTGTCTGTGCAAGTCTATCGACTACATCTCCTCTTATAATCTCCATTGATGTTAGTACTCTAAGATAAGATGCTAAAGAACTTGCTTAAAATTGCATGACCAGTAAACAATATTGCTTGACTTTAACCAGGTTTGATTAAATTCAAAGCCTATACAAAAGTACTACACAAAATTACTTAATAAGGGATCTATGCTGTTAACAGACTTACCAACATATTTCTCAACTTCATGGCCATGACATATTACTATCTTAACATACTGCTTCATGCTAATAATAGGTATTTCTTTTGTAAGGTGATGTATGTGTTAACAAGCTATATATGTCAATATATGTATTGTCATATACTGTAACGCATAAGCTCTAGTCCTTAAAGGTATTGACTTTTCTAAGAATTTGGAAGACGTACTCCATTTTTAATCTTCATCAACTCCAGAAATGGGAAAATAAGACATTCACTCCCAGTCACAAAAGAATAACATGGATCAGATTTACCTTCCTGCCTGAAATATATAAAAATTCATGTAAAGATATTTAAGTAATACTTTTCAAGAAAATTTCAATCAAGTAATACAGAACAAGATGTTTTAATAAATTGGCAACATTTCATAAACTTGGGAAAGTGAATAAGAAACCACAAACCTAGCTGAGGGACTACAGCAAACAATGACTTCTGGGAAGGGGAGATTTAGTCTCATATAAGGGGGAGACTCTTAATAGGTTGACCAGACTCCAGTAGATGAACCCACACTGAAGGGAATTTGGGGATGCAAAACTGATTTTATAGGTCTTTATATATATGATATATCATATTTAAGTATAGAAATTTGGTGACATGGTTAGAAAGGGGGATACAGATAATGAGAGAGGATCTAAATATGATCAAATACATTGTATGAAATTCAAAAAAATAAAAAAATGGTAAAATTGAGATGAGCTTTATGGTTTCCTCAAAGTATTGCTTTGAAAGGACTTCCAGGATGTAGTAGAGACAGAGAAGTTAGCTTCAGCCTAGATGATGCTGTGAATAGATGAGGCAGAAATGGGCAGGCAGACCAAAGTTATGCTGTGTGGAGGGCAGAGGAATGGGAAAGAGAGAGGTAAAAACAGGCACACAGAATGAGTGTCCCAACTGATTATTCAACAGAGTACTGCTGATTCAAAGGAAAGTATGAAGAGTTCTGATCCCCCTAGAAGGTAGGGAATAAAACCTCATCGTTCATAGAGCATTGTGTGGAATGCTCAGATAAAGCTCACCTCAGTCTTGGGAAAAAAGGAACCTTAAAATAAATACAGTTTTCTGGGTGTGGTGGTGCATGCCTTTAATCCCAGCACTCGGGAGGCAGAGGCAGGCAGATCTTTGTCAATTCATGGCCAGCCTGGTCTACAGAGGGAGTTTCAGGCCAGGTAGGACTAAAGGGAGACCCTGTCTCAAAAAAATACAACAACAACAACAAAAAAATAAATACAGCTCTTGTAGCTCCTGATGTGAGTTAAAGGGAACACTAGGGTCATCTTACTGTCTCTATGCAATTAACTGCACCCAGAAAGAATCTTAAGAGTATTTACAGAAAGATTTGTACACCCAATATCTTAAAAGAAAATGGTGACAATGTTAGATATCCAATTCAAGATATCCAGGTATGGGTGGAAGCTAAGAAAATATGACTTGTAATGAGAAGGAAATAGTAAGTGAAATAGACTTAGAAATGACCCCAGTAGTCAAATTAGCAGGTAAGGACAGCAGAGAAATGAGGAGATAAGGGATATGTTTCAAAAGTTCTAGCCAAACTTACAATGATGAACAACACATTGTATAACAGGAAAAATATTTTGAGCACAACTAACATCCTATTTCTCATTGTAGAATCACAAGTTAGCAAACATCGAGACAGAAATAAGAGATCACACAAAAAAGGAGAAAAGCAGCGAGGTCCCATAGGACTTCAATTGACGTAATGTACTTGGAATTGGATTTTCAAGGTATAAAGTGACAAAAACGATTTGAATAAATGTCAGAAAAATTTCTAAATAAGATTGTTAAAGATAGAAGACTGTCAAAGGATCCCCTCATTAAGAAACACAAATAAAACTTCATGGAAAAATGTGATCCATTTTCTCAAAATCAATGATAGAAACATTTTAAGGTAGCCAGAGAAAAAGTCTCATTATATACAGAGGGATAAATATAAAGATGCCAGCCAATTTCTTCTTTTTTAATTAATTAATTAATTAATTAATTAATTAATTAATTAATGTGGGTGCTGGGGATCGAACCCGGGTCCTCTGCAAGAGCAGTCGGTGCTCTTAACTGCTAGGCCATCTCTCCAGCCCCAACCAGTCAATTTCTTAACAAAGTGTATGCGAGATAGCACCGTGTGCTAAAAGGAGAAACAATGCCAAGAAAGTATCTTTCCAACAGAAACAAACAAAGCAAACACTTTTAGATGTGAAAACAAAAACAAGAAGCTATCTACAGAAAATCATATGTAGCAAGAACTGTTCACAAGACTTTACAATTACATACGTAGAATCTGATATCATAAATATATACATATTTATTACTGAAAATTCCTCCCTGAGTATATAAGACTTCATTTTTACTGTGCAAGGCAATAAAAAGTAACAAAGCATCTAATCACATAAAACAACATGAGGGGCTGGAGAGATGACCTAGCGGTTAAGAGTGCCGACTGCTATTACAGAGGACCTGGGTTCGATCCCCCAGCACCCACATGGCAGCTGAGAACTGTCCATAACTCCAATTCCAGGAGAACTCCAGTTCCAGGGGAATCCAACGCCCTCTTCTGACCTCCGCAGCATTGCACAACACAGGTGCACAGACCTACATGCAGACAGTACATTTATACACATAAAATAAATAAATAAATAAATAAATATTAAAAAAATAAAACAACATGAATATGTATGTTTAAAATTCAATGGAATCCACCAATACCCAGGAGAACTAATAGGTGATTTAAACAAGTCATTACAAATAAGGTAGCCAGGCATGGTAGTGCATGCCTTTAATCCCAGCACTTGGGAGGCAGAGGCAGGTGGATCTCTATGAGTTCAAGGCCAGCCTGGTCTACAGAGCAAGCTCCAGGCCAGCTGGAACTAAAGGGAGACCCTTTCTCAAAAATACAAAGAATAAATAAGCCAATAACAATACTCTACAAGATACATGTATAGGAAAGGACTTTCTTTTTAAATTTTTATTGAATTTTTATGTGTTTCCTAGATAATTTTTCAATTAGTCTAAATTGCCTTTATACCCACTTCTCCCTAGGCACCCCCCTGCAGCCCTCCCCTCCCCCCAGATTTCACACATTCTGTCATTTGTGCTAGGGTCCTTTGCCCCAAACTATTCTCCCCACCCACTCTTCAGTGTTAGTTCATCCCCTGAGCCTAGTCAGCCTATCTGGAGTCCTTTTCCTAATGAAAGCTAGGTCCTCCTCACCTGATTGCTATCAGCTGCCAATATTTCTTCAGTCATGGTTGGGCTCTGCTATGCATTTCTGTAGTTCTGTGAAGGGTTTTTGTCCAGCTGAGCTTGCATGGGTCTTGTGCATGCTGATACCAATGCTGTAGGTTCTTATGAACTGGGTCTGATACACACAGCTGGAGAGGTCATAGATCTTAGAGAAATCCCCAAGACTGACACATCTCTAGGCTAAGGTAACATTTTATTAACTACAAAAGAGATATTCTTATATCCACAGACAAATATCCCAGACACCACTCAAAGAAGAAGCTTCTTTGGCACCAGATGAAATTAGTAGAATCCCACAACTGGACACACACAGACATGGTCTGTGAATTGCTCATGCCTAGGCGACACTTCTACAATGCAACCTCTACACATAAGCTCCAAGCATCATAGAACAAGGAACCAAGAAGGCATTAATTACCTCTTAATTCTCCTTAATGAAGCTTCCTAATGCAATAGGAGACCAAGAACTCAAAGGGTCACGAATGGCCGAACCATGGAGATTGCGAGTCTACAGAGTGTGGTTCTATGGACAGGTTGCCTATATTCAGCTTCACCCACCCGGGACTCAGGGAACATTGTGGAAGAGGGAACAGAAAGATTTTAAGAGCCAGGGAGGTGGTGCAAGACCAAACAGAAATGAATTCTACAAACTCCAGGAAAGGATTTCCTAAACCAGGCATCAGTTGCTCAGGAATGAAGGTCAACAATTGACAAGTGAGACCTCATTAAATTAAAAGTTTCTTTATAGCAAAGGAAACAGCCAAGAAAGTGCAAGGAAACCCAAGAGTGGGAGCAATGACCTGAACAGAGGCTTCAAACAAAGAAATAAACATGCCCAAGAAACACCTTAAAAACTGCTTAACAAAGATGGCCCTATTTGTCCCCTATGCTTTTCTAGTACAATGTGCTCATTTCTGTAGTCTTCATAAGGTTAGAGTGAATGTGTTGAATCTTGACAAAGTGTGATTTGTGTGTACTAAAGACAACGCAGTTGAACAGAGGCTGCCAGACTCTCAAGGATGCAGGTTGTTAAATGCAGGTTTTTAAATGCAGCTTTAATCCAGCAGGCTGGAACACTGGTGTTAGAAGTTAAAAATGTCTACAAAGCTTCCATAGAATGTTTAGGACTCAGGAATGTGTTCATTATGAGGAAATACAGAAGGATCTCAAATTGCTAAAGGAAAAAAACTGAAGTCTTTTTTAAAAATATTGTTTGGAATTTAATGAGAAGGAAAATTATGGTCTATTAGGAATGACGCTGAGAATTCAAATCACTAAAGTTGCAAACTAGGTCTAGATGAGGATTGTTAATATGGTTAAAGACAAAACTGGAAACATGGCTAATCATTCTCATCCATCTTAGTTACTCACCTGGCATGTAAAATGTGTCATAAATTAAGTTTATTTGATAGAATGGTGTTCTAGTTTGTTCTCAGTTTCTGAGATAAAACACTCTGGCAAAAATCAACTTGGGAAGAAATGTATTTACAGTATTTTCACTTCCAAGTGATAGTCCATCTTTGAGGAAAGTCAGGAAGGAATCTCGGCAGGAATCTGAAGGCAGGATCTGAAGCATGGCCGTGGATCCCTCCTGCTTACAGGCTTGCTCCTCTGGTCTAAGCTCATCCTCTTTCTTATACAACCTAGGACCAACTGCTCATGGGTGGCACCACCCACAGTGGGCTACGTCCTCTCACATCACTCAGCAATGAATAACTGCCTCACAGACATTTCCATAGGACAATCTGATAGAGAAAATTTCTCAATTTTCCCTCTTCTTATGTGTGTCAAGTTCACAACCGAACTCAACCTTCATAAGTTGCCTCATAAAAAATCCTTATGGGGCCGGAGAGATGGCTCAGTGGTTAAGAGCACTGACTGCTCTTACAAAGGACCCAGGTTCGATTCCCAGCATCCACGTGGTGGCTGAGAACAATCTTTAACTCCAGTTCCAGGGGAATCCGAAGCCCTCTTCTGACCTCTGCGACATTGCAGGATATGGGTGCACCAACCTACATGCAGACAGTCCACTCATACACATAAAAAATAATAAATAAAAAACATCCTTATTATGTCAACTATGTGAGGAGTGGAACCTCGACACCTGTGGCTCACAGAACAGTGTAACAGGACATAGAATGCTAATGCACCCTCAACTCTCACCATGGAAACTTCCTCATCAACAGAGTATGATGCACAAAGAAGGCTACAAGGTGTAGAGAATAAGAGACTCCAAGTATGTGTCACTGGATACATTGCCTATATTAAACCTCACCTACTTATGGTTTAGGAACCACTGTGGAAGAGGGTGAAGAATGATTGTAGGAGCCAGGGATGGCACATGATCATAAGGAAAGAGAGTCTTCCAAGCCTCTGGGAACTTGCTCGCATGAAATTATAGCAATGATGACAACATGTCTAATAACCATGCAAACTCAATCAGACAAAATCCAAACATAGTACTGCTAAAATGGGCAGGAAGCCCCAACCTTACTTGAGGAACTATTGGCAGCTGATTATTTCTGGGTGAGGGACAATCTGCCTTCTTTAAGGGAGTGACTCTAGATAGGCTGACTGGACTCCAGTGAATGAACTTACATGGAGGAACATCTGGGTACACAAACTCTACTTGACAGGCCTTAACATACATGCCAGAATGCATATCCCCCTGGTGAGGGGGACAGGTGGGTGAAGATAGGGGAGGGTATCTGGATATGATTAAGATGTATCATAGGAAATGCACAAAAAAATCAATAAAAATACACACTGAGAAAAATTTTTGTTGTAGTATAACATGCATAACACTAAGTTTGATGGTTTAGTCATTTAAAAAATAAGCCAATAAGCAAAAATAAAAATTTTCTACATAACAACAATGAACAATCATAAATCAAAATAAAATAAAGCAACATCTTCAAAATAATTAAACATTAATTTTTCCCTTGGGGAAACATGATATGTACAATTTTGTAGATTGAAACCATACAACATTGTTGACAAAAATAGTGGGGTACCTGTAAATGTTGGTATACGATCTGTTCACGGACCAGATTTTATGTTCTTAAGATGACGGTTTTCTTAAATTAGTCTCTATGTTCCATTAAAGTTCAGTATGAGTGTTTGTAGCAACTGTCAAGAGAATTATAAAATTCATAAGAAAACTTCATAGTGAATTAACGAATAAGGCCAGGGGATCCAAGCCCCCCCAAAAGGTAAAGGCTTCTTGCCTGTAAACTGGGATAACTGCAAGAAGAGAGGTGATAAGGCCCTGCTGTCAAAGACCTGATGTAAGCATGGGAAAGATGCATTGAGACCACACTTGCAAGTGTACATTTGGTCTCTGGAATACCAGAGAGTGTTACCAAAGGCCACTAAACCAATAAAACAAATACTGGTCTCCTTGAGTCAAGCAAGTCTCCTCTGTCAGCATCAGCTACACCTCACCTGCCTGGAAATACTGTGCAGCAGTGGCAGTCATATGCCTGTATATCACAAATCTAATTGGCTATTAGCTCTCTCCTTGGAGGAATAACCCACAGCTGATGTCACAAGCTTACATCCTCTAGTGGTTAGGAGATGTTATAAGCCACAGTAAGACCCTGTCATATTTAACAGAAAAAATGTAATTCATGGATTAACATACCATCCAAACATCTGAGTCTAGACCAAAGTAACCTACCATAACAATTAGTACTGTTTAAATACCTATATATCTAATTGCTTGTGCTTCATTAGTAGGATTGAAAGGTTATTCCTGGACAAACTGTCAACCCATGAAAGGAAACAGCCAGAACTGACCAGAGTCCAAGACAACAGCTCCAGAGAAAGTAGACTGTTTTGCTTCTCGCCAACCTGTGCCCTTTTTCTAAGCCTAGGGAACAATCTGCGGAAGAGGGGGCATGATAGAATGTAAGGGCTGCGATTGGGGTGAATGATGAAACTACAGCAATATAGTCTGGACATTCATCTGATCAACTTGATTGAACATACAAGCCCCCGCCCCCCCCAGCTGGATGGTGGGACCCATGGGCTGCGTGGGTTTGGGCACAACTGCTTGCAAATTGGTTTTACATGAAGGATGCTTGTATTCATAAATGATTACTTATTGTTAAAAAATGAAAAAAATAAAGAAGTAATAAAAAAAGAACATTTAAAGAGGACTTAAAAAAATAAGAATGATGGCAGAAGGATAACAGTAATGGATTTCAAGGCTTCTTGATGCTATCAATGTTACGTGGGTGTGTCTGGTTTCAAGAAAAATCAGCAAAATGGATCTGAGAGCTCGGCTATGCATCTACATATATGGACACCTGATTTCCAACCATGATGTAAAAACATTCAGTGGGCCTTAATGGGCCTTCCACAGCTCCTGTCCCTTCTGTCTCTGCTCTCTTAGGACCCTGTAGATACCCGGATCTGGGAGATTTCTCTGACCTATATTGGTGAGTTTGTTTCCCAAACTTCCCTTCACTCTGTGATCTCAGCTCTGCCAAGAGACTTGGGTGCTCCCAAGGGCTTTCAGAGACCCATCTTAGCGTGCTCCCTTTCCCACATCCCCTCGTGCCTGCTGTCTTCTGCTGTTGGGACCCTTGTGGATCCTGAGATCTGGGAGATTTCCCATATTTTGGTGAGTCTCCTTTATTATACCTCTTGCACTCTGTGATCCTTGCTCTGTTAATAACTCCCAGACCTATCATGATGAGTGCTCTACCATTACCACATTAGGTCTGTTAAGATGTGTGCTGCTGGAAGCTTTCCCAGGCCTGCCTTACCCTCAGAACTACTCAGGTTATTTGGATACTTGTGTCCCAGGACTTGTGAGCATTCCTAGCCTGACCTATCATCCAGCCAACCTGTCCACTTAGTAAGCACCCATCCCACCCTGCTGTTCCAGAACTATGAGGAGTCAACCCTGGAACTTCAGATCAAGAGTTGCACCTCTTCCTAGCTTAACTGAGACCATGACTTGCATTTGCACATTAAAATAAAGTGCCCCCAAACTGAACACTAAGCATTACCTAGGTCATAATCTGGCACATTGGGGAAACAGCAAACAAAGATACAAATAATCCCCCAGCCAAACAAGATCCCCTATCCATATTAAGAAATGGCACTATGACACAAATCCAGTTACCTTGGTATCATCACCCACAAACAACCTGAATAAAAGATAATATAGACATTGCAGAAACGAGTACCCCCATCATAACATACCCTGAGAATAGAAACCTAGCAGATATACGAGACCATGATTTGAAAATAACAGTTATAACCATGTTCAAGGAACTGAGAGGATATAAAGAAAAGACTAAAATGAAGACCACAAACAGTTGAATGAAACTAAAACAATTCAAATGAAAAATTCAATAAAGATATAGAATCTCAGAAGAAAAACTAAAGTGAAATAAAGCTTGAAATGAAAAACTCAGGAACTCTTAGAGGAAAGAAACAAAAGGGAAGTAGAGGAAATCTGACTCCCAAGGCTCTGGGGCCACTGTGGAACAATCGTGAGAGCCAGGGGATGTCGATGATCCCAAGGAAACAGTTTCTCAGACAGCTGGCCAGACTCATATTGAACTCACAGCAATGGGGACAGCGTGCACAATTTCCACATAAGCTCAAGCCAGATAAAATCCCAGTGTAGATGTGGGGGACTGTGTAAGAAACCCCAACCCCACCAGAGTAACTAACAGCTTCTGGGAAAGGGAGATTAGGTCTTTTATATGGCTGAGACTCTTGGTAAGTTGATCAGGCTCCCATGAATGAATTTATACTGAAGGGCACAAGAAATTTGTTGTGTGGTTAGTAAGGGGGGGTACAGATATAGGAGTGTATCTAAATAGCATCAAAATATTTTATCTGAACATATGCAAAAATTCAATAAAAGAAAATGTACAAATCTGTGCTGAAAGTCTTTTCAAAAAATAAATTATGGGAACAATTATTTATCCAACATGCAAAACATTTTTAAAACATGTTGATCATACTGTGAAATAAACTTATTTGAAAATGGATCACAGACATAAGAACAAAAACAAGGGGCTGGAGAGATGGCTTCAGAGCACTTCCTTTTCTTGCAGCAGAGAGGCTTAGATCTCTAGAACCCAGGCCAGGCAGCTCACAACCTCCTGTAGCTTTAGTTCCTGAGGTTATGTGACTCTTTTCTGGCCTCTGTAGGCACTGCATATTCATGGTGCATATCCAAACTGGTACACACACACACACACACACACACACACACATGCACTCACACACACATAATTAAAAATGTGAAATATTTTAAAAAGAACTAAAACAGTAATAGTTTTAGGAGAACATATAGTGGAAATTCTTTGTGACCTCATTTTTGCATAGATTTTTTTTGTATATTTATTGTATGTTTATACAATAAAAGCATAACTCATGAAATAAGACATTTGAAAATCGAATTTTAACATAATTATAGAAATCGCTGCTTATATGAACACTACTACAGAGACGTTGAGATGATTAAGTAAGAAAGAACAGGTGCCACCAAGCCTGACAACCTGAGTTTAATCCTCAGGACCCTCATGGTGGGAGGAGAGCATTGTCCTCTGAACTCCACACATGAGCACACATACAGACACACACAGATGTAGACACACACACACAGGTGGGCACACACACAATAAAAATAGGCATAATAAAATACTTTAAAATGGAAATAAAATCACTGACTTTAAGAAAATGTTTACAAAACATGGATATTATATGTTTCTGGTAAATATTTGACTATAGATTATATGAAGAACACTTAAATCTCTAGGCATGGTGGCATCACACAGAGGCAGAGGCAGAGGCAGGTGCATTTTTGTGGTACTGTGGCCAGTCTGGTCTACCTAGTAAGTTCTAGGCCAGCTGGGGCTACAGAGATACCTTGTCTCAAAAAAGAAAGAAAAAGAAGAAAGAAAGAAAGAAAGAAAGAAAGAAAGAAAGAAAGAAAGAAAGAAAGAAACTAAAGTCTCAATTTAAAAAACTTCTGACTGAAAGTAGATAATTTTAACACATGCTTCATAAAGAAGATATATAAATAGAAAATGAGTACATGGAAAGATTCTCAGTCTTGTTTTTCATTAGGAGCATGTAGACTGAAATCATAATGCATGCCTATATATCTATTTGAAAGGCTAAAATGTAAATGCCTGGCAGTTCCAAATGTTGGTGGCAAACTGACAGAGCTGAGACTTTCATATACTATGAAAGTAAATGTTAAATGGCCTAGTCACTTTGGAAAAGAGTTATGTAGACTTAAAAGCTGTTCAACATACACCTAAAATATGACAGCCAGTCTACTCTATTTGCTCAAGAGAAAGCTCAGCCTATTTCCATACAAAGACTGTGCTTGAATGTTTATGGCGGACTTATTAGCAAGAGTGAAATCCTGGAAACAACCTAAAGACCATGAACAAGTGAATAGATAAACCAATATTGTTATATGTATCTAAAGGCATATTACTCAATAGTAAAAACAAATAAAACTGCTGATTAATGCAACAAATGGGTGAACCTGAAAGTTGTTATGCATTATGAAATAGGAACAGAAAAAGAATCATTGACATGTATAATAAAACAAGTAAAATTGACAAGGATTTTGTTAAGTAAAAGAAATCAAACAATAAATGGTGTACATGGTGTGGTTCTATCGGTATAAGACTAGAAATTTCAAGTTAATTGATGATGATGAAAACAGCCTGGAGCAGAAAGAAAAGGTTTTAAAAACGGGTATGAGGGCTGGACATGGTGGCACACACCTTTAATTCCAGCACATGGGAGGCAGAGGCAGGTGGATCTCTGGGAGTTCAAGGCCAGCCTGGTTTACATAGTGAGTTCAGCAGGGAGACCTTGTCTCAAAAAAAAAACAAAAAAAAAAACAGGTATGATAAAACAATTGGATTATTATTATTCATTATCTTGACTGTGGTGATGGTTTCATGGGGGCATACATATGTCAAAACTTAGGAAACTGTACACATTAAATATGTTTACTTTGTATAATAATAAGAATTTTTAAGTAAAAGGAAGTCAACTTCTTCACAGTGGAATAACTATAGTAGAAGTGGGTGGGTAAATGGATAAAGAGATGCTGGTTTTGATCAGTGCATGTGGGATACAAGTATTGAAACATCACACTGGAGTCTAGTAATAACAGGCACTGTATTGTTATTACATGATAATCAATTTTGAAAAGATACTTTGGAGCCATACAAATGGGAGGGAACAACGACAAAAAGACTGGATCAAAGAACTGACTGAAACAGTTAACTTCTGCCCAAACAATAAACCTCTGCAGAGAAAAACTTTAAAAAGACTGAAAAAAAGATCCAAGACATGTATGGTGGAATGCATGAACTGGGATGGGGTGGAGGGCATGGAAAAGGGAGTGTGTCTAAATTGGACTGAGAAATGATGTATGAAACACGCAAAACACCAATAAAATATTTTATTGAAAAAGATAAAAATTTTAGAGTAGACCATTTATTGGGCAATTGTCATAATACAAAATAAGTTATTGTTTTTCCTTAATTCAAACCTAACTCCCAAGATTTAGTTGACATAATACAAGGTATGATTAGCTTGTCATGGTTGGCTTCAGTAGTGAACTTCGCACACTTGGGAAGTGGGAGACACAGCTGAGGAAATTTCTCTACCAGATTGGCCAGTGGTCATGTCTGCGAGGATTTTTTGATTGTTTAGTGGTGTGGGAGAGCCCGTCTCACTGCAGGTGGGGCTGCCTCGCCTCTACGGAGGTGGTCTTGGGTTGTATGAGAAAGCAGGATGACCGCAGGACAGAGGAGCAAATCAGTAAGCAGCATTCCTCCAAGGTCTGTGGTTCAGATTCTTCTTCCAGGTTCCTGCCTGGATTCTGTCCTGACTGTCCTAAAAGGTGGAATGTGTCTTAGAAGTGTAAAATGAAATAAAATCATTTCTGTCCCATGTTGTTTTTGTTCAGAGTGTTTTATCACAGCAATTGAGAAACAAACCAGAACGCCGCTCTATTAAAGAAATTTAACATTAAATACATGCGTTGTGAGTGATTAATTCTGATGAGAATGATTAGTAATATTTCCATTTTTGTCTTTAACTATGTTAGTAATCCTCATCTTAGTTTGCTACTTTATTGTGTTGAATTCTCAGTACCATTCCTTTTTTTTTTTTTTTTTTTGGTTTGAGAGAGGCCACCATTTTATTTACACAGATGAGCTTCTCAACCACACTCTGTAAAACATACCCTCTGCCTCTAGCTGGGAGGCCAGGGTCTATCAACAGCACAGGCTGCAGCCAGGAGGGCTGACCAATCCATATCCTGTTCAGGTCCCCATACTGAGAACTCATGGGAAAGTAGGCACAGTGTGGTGAGCTGCTTCCTCTCCCGCACCGCACCCTGCCCGCGGAAGGAAGTGCTTACTCCCAACTGGCAGGTTCCATTCTGACAGAATGGTGGCAAGATCATTCAAGTTTCAATCCCCCTATGGGCACTGTTTACAGAATGAGACATCCTTATGCCAAGTCCACACCAATAGTGACAGACAGGAAAACACTTCTGAGCCTTGGGCCTGCGGATCCTGAAGGGATTCTACGGGAACAGCCGGCAAGTCCTGGGCAGGCGCCCATCTCTGCTTGACAGTGCTGCTTGGATGTGCTCATAAGTGGGGAGGTCAGACAAGTCACCCAGGGCAGCCACAGCAGGTTTCCCACGAAGCATCTTGGAAGCAGCCCTCTTGACATCTTCTGGGTTCACACCATTCCTAATAGAAGAGAATTTTCCTTCTCATAGAAACTTTGAATACTATTTTAAGAAATGGTTCAGTATTTTCTGTTAGCTGTTTGAAAGTGTCTTTTATTACCTCATAATGACAACATTCTTGAGCCCTAAACATTCTCTCTGGAAGCCTTGTAGACATTGTTAACTCTCACACCAGTGTTCCAGCCCACTGGATTAAAGCTGCACATAACAACTTTCATCCTTGAGAGTCTGGCAGCATCTGCTCTACTACACTGCCTTGGGTACACATAAATCACTGTCTGGATTCAGGAGAAGGGGAAGTAGACTCTGACATTAGGAAGATAAGCACACTGTCTCACTAGAGTACAGAGTTAGTCATCTTCGGAAAATAGAATCTTCCATAAGTCCTTAAAATGTGCCTTTTTCATCTTAGGGAGAACTCAGAACATGAACGCTAAGCACAGACTCTACACCTCCAAAGCTACATCTCCATCTCCACCACTCCTTATTTATCAGTTCAATGGAAATTTTAAACAGGTTCTATTAGTTTTGTTTCTCTTTTGCTGTGATAAAACACTGACCAAAATCAACTTGGGAGGAAAGGCTTTGTTTTAGCTTACAGAAGGTAGGGCAGGAACCAGGAGGCAGGGAACCAGAGGCAAGAGCTGAAGCACAGACTATAACAGAGTGCTGCTTATGGGCTTGCTGGACTGGACCATACTTGGTCACATATAAAAATAAATAAAAATTAAAAATAATTAAAAATATTTTTAATATTTAAAATTTTAATTTAAAATGTTTTAACAATAGCTTGTTTTTAAAAATATTTTATTTGTTATTTTTATTTTATGTGTATGAGTGTATTGCTTGAATATAGATAAGTATACCCATGACATGCAATAACTGTAAAGATTAGATAGGGACATTGCATCCCCTCAGACTGGAGCTGCAGATGGTTGTTAGATGTCATGTGCATGCTGCGGATCTACTCCAAGTCCTCTGCAAGATGAACCAGTGCTTTTAACAGTGAACCATCTCTTGAGGCCCAACAGCCTCCTTTTTCATACAACCGGGCATTATCCGCATAGGGCTGGCACTATCCACCCTGGCCTGTGCCCTCTCATATCAACCAACAACTAAGGAAATGCTTCACAGACCTGTCCACAGGCCAATATAGGGGACATTCCTCAGTTGAGGAATAACTTTTAAAAAGTTTAAAGTTGTACTGTGTTTTATATTGTATTTATGCTGTTGGACTTCAGTTCTTCTGATTCTTCCCTCCTGAAATACAATAATACAAAACTTTTTTTGATATTGCAGGAGCCCACATTTAGAGACATTTTAATGACTGTATTTTAAAGTGTTTTAATTTCTTAAATACTTTAAATACAATATAAAACATAGTGTTGGCTTAAATACCTATATATCTAACTGCTTGTGCTTCATTAGTAGGATCGAAAGGTTATTCCTGGACAAACTGTCAGCCCATGAAAGGAAACAGCCAGAATTGACCAGAGTCCAAGTCGACAGCTCCAGAGAGAGTGGACTGTTTTACCTCTCATCCACCTGTGCCCCTTTTCTAAGCCTAGGGAACAACCTGCGGAAGAGGGGGCGTGGTAGAATGTAAGGGCTGCGATTGGGGTGAATGGTGAAACTATAGCAATGTAGTCTGGACACTCATTTGATCAACTTGATTGAACAAACAAACTGTCACCCCCCACTGGATGGTGGGGCTGTAGGGGTTTGGGCACAACAGCCTGCAGATTGGTTTTGCACGAAGGATGCTTGTACTCATGGATTATCACTTATAGCTAAAAAATGAAAAAAAAAAACGAAAGATGCAGGACAGTTATGGCAGAATGCATGATCTGGGATGGGGTGGGGGTGGGAGGGAAGGGAAAGGGAAATAAGCCTGAACTGAATTGGAAAATAATGTATGAAATGCACAAAGCATCAATAAAAATTAAATTAAAAAAAAAAGAAAAAAGGAGAAAACAAAAACAGCAACAACAAAAAAAAACATAGTGTTGGTAGGGTGCAACAAATCCAGGGATGTATTTGAGCTATGGTATTAACACTTTCGTGGGAAATGAAGCAAATGACTGAAGTGAGGGGAGAATGTTCACTGAGGAAATTTTGACATGGTGGATTATAGGGCTGGTGGGGGTAGCAGAAGTGGCATGCACAGTACAGTAGGCAGTGAAATGTATAAATAAGGTAAGGTCACCTGGGTAGACAATGTTGGTGTGGGAAGTCTTGGAATGTCAGTTTTCTTCTACATAGTTTGGCTCAGCATGCCTGCTTGATGGGTGGAGTCTGCCACAAGAATAAGAAGATATTTTGAGAACAATGAAAGTTCTAGAGCAGGTGTCAGAAAGCCTGGGACTCATGTATCTGGGGCAGAGGTATCAGCAAGCAGGGGCAGAAGCAGCCAGGCTACAGCTACAGCTAATAAGAGATCCTTCTCAGGCAGAGGCTGAAGCCCAGAGGGAGTCTAAGTCATAAGGGAGGATAGCAGAGAGAAAGGAATGTGAAGCTGGATTCTTCAGTACTGGCCTCTGACCTATCCGGTGAATTGGATAAAAGAAAAAGAGAGATGGAGGCATTAGTCTTCCATAATTTATGGACACTAGGCTAAAGGGAAAGTGAGCTCAGATAGGTGATACAAGGCCCAACCTGAGCTATTGGAACTAGGGAAGACTTTCAAGCAAGTAATGCAGTAACCTTTCACCACCTGGCTTCTGAGGATGTGGTTCTGGGAGCAGATGTAATTAACTCATGTGTTACAGAAGCAGAGACATAGGCTACATAACCTGAGGCAGTACAGGAGGAACCAGTCTCTGGCTTGTAAAGCTGGTAGAGATACATGGTCATCACCAGTAGAGGTTCCATGGATATCAGTGCTGGAGGACAATTGAAGAGAGAATTAAGTATGAGTTAACTGGGTCAGATAGGACTGCATTTACTAGAGATTTACAGAAGAACTTGATTCAGTGAGGACCTCAGATTGCTATGGAACTTTAAGTGGCTTGGCCAAGTCCGTTAGTGTGGCAGGATATTTATGGAGTAGGAAAGGCGTTGACAGATCTAAGTGACATAACTGAGCATATCGAATGTGTCTGAAAATGGGAGAGCAACCTCAAAGAGGTAAGAACAAAGCAAAGGAGGAGGAACAGGAAGAGGAGGAAGAGTATTCTATTTGGGTTACCTGAAGATAAATATGTCAAGGTTTGTGTTAAGTCTAAGGGGAAAATTGACCAGAAGTCAAATTCTGTGCTAAGGAGTTTCTGGAATGTTTTAAAGCTTGAGGAGCAATTCACAGAAGGTATCCTTGGTAAAAATATAGCTGTAAGAAAAAAAAACTGTAAAAAGGGTAGGTAATGAATCCCCTTAGACTAAGCAGGGTACAATTTCCTCCTGTGAAAGTTTACACCTGGGCGGAGACATTTCTCCCAGCCAGGGCCTACCTAACAGCCAGCTATGGTCAGTGGGAGGGCACTAGCTTCAGCTAAAGCCATGGGGCAGACCCAGTGGCTATAACACCAGGGAATGAACAGGTATAACAAGTAGAGGTGGCCCATTTCTCCCTTGACCCTGGGCGGGGCTGAGCAGCTTGACCTAGCCCCAAGTTGGAGTTCATTAGGGATGGAGAATTTCGGGGAATCTCTATGGAAGAACTCCAGGATCTGGAAATGGAATGGCTCAGAGAAAATGACTAAAGATTATGTGGTGACAACTGTTATTGTCTCCTGTCCATGGTATTGTACCACTATTGTTCTTTTGAAGAAATGATTGATAAAAAAGAATGGAACCGACCCAACTTGTATGAGATGCATCTTTTTGACCTTAGTGTCTTGTTAGTTTCAAATTTCTCTGATCACCTGACACTTGCTTGGGATTTTGTGATTCAGAGTGCTTCTCCAAGGTTACCTTTGTAAGGCCTCTGTTCCTAATGAGATGATGGTTCACAACAGTGCATGGTCATCCTGACCTTTCTCTGGAAGAAGGTTAAATATGTGACATATTAATCTTTGAGTGCTTTTTCAGATTTGGTAACCCATTTGAGAGATATTCAAGTACACCCTAAGAAGCAAGGATGGGAAATCAGTTCACAAGGAGTACAAGGGCCAGATGAAGCTTGAAATTCATGGGAGCTTAATGCTTGGGGAAGTCAAAAACGATACCCATCAAGGTGGTTGTGAAAACCCGCCACAGCCTGAGCCTGTAAATGCCACAATAAACAAATGTATCATGCAAGAATGGAGACAGAGTCTCCCAGAGACCATCTGATCACTACATGAAAATCTCAATGTCAGGATTTGGATGCCCCCTGTGAGATTTTAGCCAGGGAGACCCTGGAGGCAACAATATTTAAATGTACACTTGGATTTAAGGCCCTTTTCTCTGGCAAGAACACATGCTGGTACTACAAGTCAATCTAAGCTCTAATGGCAGGGCAAGTTATAGACCCCAGTGGGATGCCCACTGTGATCGTTTTCCTTATGAATGTGACACATCTGATCTGGTGCTTTCTAAGCATTTTTGTTTATGACAATAGATTATTACTATAGTCCTCTGTTCTAGTTTGTCTTTCATGGCTATGACAAAACACTCTGATTGATACCAACTTGAGGAGGAAAGGCTTTATTCAGCTCACATCTCCTGGGTCACAGTTCATCACTTAGGGAGCCCAGGCAGGAACTCAGGGCAGGAACCTGGAGGCAGGAGCTGAAGCACAGGCCATGGAGGAATGCTGTTCACTGGCTTGCTCCCCTGGCTCATGCCCAGCCTGCCTTCTTATACGGTACACAACAACCTGCCCAGGGTGGCACCACTCATTGTGGGCTGGGCCCTCCCACATTGCTCAACAATCAAGACAATACTCCATAGATGTGGCCACAGGCCAGTCCAATGGAGCCAATTCCCCAGTTGAGGCTCCCTCAACCCAGGTGTGTCAAGGTGACACTAAAGCTATCCAGCACATCCTCTGTTTGGATTTTTTGTGGTTGGTGTTCATTTCCCATTTCTTCCCTTTGCATTTGCATTTTGTAGTAGGAGGAATACCATAGAGACAGGCCTATAGCTGCAGTCTGGAAACAGATGGCAAGAGGGCCCAAGAAATTTATATCTTATTGAAGAATAGGAGGAAAATTGCCCTATATCTATGTTACCACCTCCAAGGCTCAATTATTCTTGTGGAAGATGACAGAAAGAATTTAAGAGCTGGAGGAAGGGTCGGAGTGTTGAATAGAACTGTCTTCTGATAGACAGTTACTATCTTCTTGAGTTTAGATGTGACCACTGACCTAAGATCATCACAGCTGATCTTAGTTTGTTGGATATTCCCAGCCCCACCCTACCCTCTAGCCTGCATGGAAGGAGAGGCAGGGAGAATCACAGGACTCTCGCCTGAGAATCCAGCTACACATTCTAACTCATGATTAGTGATTTGTCCCTAATTGCATGTGCTGGGAGAGGGGCTGAGTATATAGTCTGAGAAACACAAGGGGAGGATCTCTTGCCATTTTGGGTAGCTATGGGAAGTCACTATCCATGCTTTGGTGAATAGTTTACATTGTGGCCTTAGGTGGGGAGTTCTACATACCTGTAAGTATATACCCACCCATTACTCTGTAAGTAAGCCCAATAAATTCATTGGTTTTCCAGAGTACATTTTGCTGGAATTGTCCCTCAGTTTGTTGTTGGGACCAAGGAAAGAGGGGGTAGATGACTTTCATAACACCCACAAGGAATTTTAGCTTAACAACACATGTGGGAGACTCCCACGTGTTACCAAGTCCAGATTCTAGCTTGAGATATATCCTTGGCCTTCTATGGAACACAGCTTCTGTGTGTTGTTATGGGAATATTCCCCAAAGATTTCACCTTAATGATTCTGGTCTCTTTTTAACCAGTGCTTATTTTTCAGTTCCAGCTGACCAACATTAATTGTCCCAGTAATGCACAAAAAGCTTCACTTCTAAATTCATAGTTTTATTTCTAATTCAAAATATGCAGCTGTGCTAGTGTCTTTGCTTCCCTTTGAAGCTTCAAAACCCAGGCCTCTGTTGCCTACATCTCTTTTAGCATTATCTTCCAAGTTCCTACAGAGTAGCTTACTAGAATTCAAGTACTCAATCACTTTTCCAGCCCCAAATTCCAAAAACTTTCATAATCCTCCCCAAAACAACATGGTCAGGTCTGTCACAGAAATACCTCAAGATCCTGGTACCAATTTTTGTCCTAGTTACTTTCTAGTGCTCTGTTAAGACACTGATCAAAACCAACTTGGGGAGGAAAATGTTTATTTCCACTTACTTTTCCAAGTAACAGTCGATCACTGAGGGAAGGCAATGCAGGAACTTCAGCAGGGCAAGATCCTGGAGGATGGAGCTGAAGCAGAGACCATGGAGGAGTGCTTCTTATTGGCCGACTCCCCTGACCCATGCTCAGACTGCTTCTTTA
Source organism: Rhizomys pruinosus (assembly GCA_009823505.1). Classification (NCBI taxonomy): domain Eukaryota; kingdom Metazoa; phylum Chordata; class Mammalia; order Rodentia; family Spalacidae; genus Rhizomys; species Rhizomys pruinosus. Next base: position 4,909,817 of record VZQC01006553.1, read on the forward strand.
TACAACCCAGGACTACCTACCCAGGAGTAGAACCACCCATAGTGGGCTGTCTTCCCACGTCACTCAATAGTCGTGGAAATGCCTCATAGATAGGCTAAGCTTATAGCGGAAATTCCTCAATTGATGTTCCCTTTTCCCAGGTGTAAAGCTACTCAGCACACAGGTTATTATTATTTACAGTTGTGCTATAATCTTCCTTAAAAGTGAAGAATAACTTTTTCCTATTTTACTACTTCTTTTTTTTTTTAATTTTATTTATTTCTGTATGTGTATGAATGTCCTGTCTGCATGCAAGTCTGTGCACCCATGTTGTGCAACGCCGCGGAGGTCAGAAGAGGGTGTCGGATTCCCCTGGAACTGGAGTTCTCCTGGAATTGGAGCTTCAGACGGTTCTCAGCTGCCATGTGGGTGCTAGGGATCGAACCCGGGTCCTCTGTAAGAGTGGTCAGCGCTCTTAACCGCTAGGCCATCTCTCCAGCCCCTTTACTACTTCTTTTAAAATTAATTTTTAGTTGACAAATGAAACAATGGGCTCTCAGTGTTATATTTCCATACACACGTCACTGTATTCTGCTTATATCCAGCTCTCATCCACCCTCTCCTTTTTCTCCTTCCCACTTCTGCTGATCACCTTCCTCCCTTCAAATAGCATTCCTTATGGCATATATATATATATATATATGAATAATAATTATATAATTATGTACACATATAACACACTATTTAATGGTTTTATATATTATTATATATAGTTAAGTCTGCGTATGTGGGAAGAAATATGCTATAATTCTTTTCTTAACCCGTAATACTTTCTTCTCCCAACAAAATCTCCATTCTAGTTAATTTTGCTTTCCTCTCTCTCTCTCTGTCTCTGTCTCTGTCTCTCTCCACACACATACACTACCACACACACACACACACACAAATACACTTACACATATACTCAAAGTCTAAATCTATGCCTAGATATATGTGAGAAAACATGCTCTCTGTCTCTCTCTCTCCACCACACATACACACACACACACACACACACACACAAATACACTTACACATATACTCAAAGTCTAAATCTATGCCTAGATATATGTGAGAAAACATGCAATGTTTGTCTTTCTGAGAGTGGCATAGCGTTTCGATAAACCTGGATATACAAGTGTATCTATGGTATGATTCTTTTGGGTATATACCCACAAGTGGTAGACATTGGTCATATGATAGTTCTATGTTTGGTTTCTGAGGGACATCCATACAGATTTCCATGGTACCTGTGCTAATTTACACTGCTACCTGCACTGAACAAAAGTTCCTTTGCCCTTGGCTCCAACATGTGCTCGTCAGTATTTGTCTGCTTTCTTAATGATCACTACTCTGACTCTGATAATTCTGAAATGAATCTCAGTAAGCTTTAATTTACATTTCCCTGGTGGATAATGATTTTGAACATGATTTAATGCATTTATTGACTATTTGTACTTCTTTTGTGATCTACTTGTTCATTTGTTTTCCTGTTTATTGATTTATTTTGTACTTTAAATTTTAAATTAAATTTTTTTGTTAATACATTTCCCCCTGTATTCTTCATACCACCTAAGATTTATTTTTATTCTTCTCTGTCTCTCCCTTTGTAACCCCTTGTGCTGGATAGCTTTAGTGTCAATTTGACACACCTGGGTTGAGGGAGCCTCAGTTGGGGAATTGGCTCCATTGGATTGGCCTGTGGCCACATCTGCGGAGTATTGTCTTGATTGTGGAGCAGTGTCGGAGGGCCCAGCCCACAATGAGTGGTGCCACCCTGGGCAGGTTGTTGCGAATGGTATAAGAGGGCAGGCTGGGCATGGGCCAGGGAAGCAAGCCAGCAACCAGCACTCCTCCATGGCCTGTGCTTCAGCTCCTGCCTCCATGTTCCTACCCTGAGTTCCTGCCTTGGGCTCCCTAAATGATGAGCTGTGACCCGGGAGATGTAAGCTGAATAAACCCTTTCCTCCCCAAGTTGGTGTCAGTCAGAGTGGTTTGTCACAGCAATACAAGAGAAACTAGAACAGAAATTGGTACCAGAGTGTGGGGTATTGCTGTGACAGACCTGACCTTGGTGTTTTGGGGAAGGATTGTGGAAGTGTTTGGAACTTTGGGCTAGAAAAATCATTGAATGCCTAAAGATTGTGACTGTGGAACTTGGAACAGTTTTGCTGAAAGAGTTGTAGAAGATGGACGCCTGGCTTGTGAAGTTTCTAGTTTCATAGGGAAGCAGAGATCATCAGGACTGTTTAATCTGTGGGTTCTGGTCAGCTGGGGCTGAAGAATCAGCTGTAAGTAACAAGAGACCAGAACCTGAAGTGAAATCTTTGCTTTACTGGGACAATTGATGCTGGTTAGCTGGAGCCGAAAAATCAGCTGTAAGTAACAAGAGACCAGCATCACTGTGGTGAAATCTTCTGGGAAGAATTTCTTCAGGGTCAGCACACAGAAGCTATGTTCCAGAAGGGGCCTGAGCCCCCATGTCAAGCCAGAAGCAGGACTTGGTAACGTGTAAGTCTCCTGTATGGTTCCGGTGTTGAAAGCATGAAGGGGTCACAGAGAGCAGCTGAGGCCTGGCACTATGAGAGGCCAGGAAAGGCCACTGGTTAGAGTGCGGCTTTGGTTGCAGTGAAGACCCCAGGATTCGAGGGGTCAGGAAGAGAAGCTGAGGTTTTGCATCAGGAGAGGTCAGATGCAACCTCAGTTTCAGTGGCGACCCCAGCTTTTTGGAGATGCCGGGACCATGGGACGACCACCAAGAGCAGCGGCAGGTGTGGAATGGAGTCGGCCTGGGCCTGCGAGGGGAGCTGTGTGTGCTGTGGACGGCAGAGTAAGAGAAGGGGAGCTGCCGAAACCCTTTGGAGCCCAGAAGATTGTGAGTCCCAGGTGTCCAGCTTTGAGCTACTTGCTGGACTTAGGCTTTGTTTGAGTGTGCCTCATTCTTCCCTTTGAAATAAGACAGTACTTGTTTTGGATTTTACAGCAGCCCACAGTTAAGAGACTTTTAATAGACTGTGAACTTTTAAGCATTGGGACATTTTAAGGACTGTGGGGCATTTAAGATTGTACTGTCTTAGGTTGTGATTAATGTTAATATCATACTTTGGGGATAAGAACTGGAAAGGTGGTGGTTTAATAGTGATGTGTTGTGTGTCAAGTTGACAAGGGGTCAATTGTGCTGGAGAGCTTTAGTATCAACTTGTTGAGGGAGCCTCAATTGGGGAATTGGCTCCATTAGATTGGCCTGTGGCCATGTCTGTGGAGTATTGTCTTGATTCTCAAGCAGTGTGGGAGGGCTCAGCCCACAATGAGTGGTGCCACCCTGGGCAGGTTGTTGTGTACCGTATAAGAAGGCAGGCTGGGCATGAGCCAGGGGAGCAAGCCAGTGAACAGCATTCCTCCATGGCCTGTGCTTCAGCTCCTGCCTCCAGGTTCCTGCCCTGAGTTTCTGCCTTGGGCTCCCTAGGTGATGAACTGTGATCTAGGAGATATAAGCTGAATAAACCCTTTCCACCCCAAGTTGGTGTTGGTCAGAGTGGTTTGTCACAGCAACACAAGAGAAACTAGAACACCCTTCTTCTCTTGTTAAAGTGTCTCTGCTTTCCCCATGATGATATCTGTCTCCTATTATCCCCCTCTCTTGAGCCTCATCTTCCCCTGACCCCAATTGTTCCTTGCATGTCTTTTCCTCCTCCCTTCTCATTTGAATACTCCCATTTCCCCCATCTCTCCCTTGGTAACATCTGTTTCCTACTATTCTCCCTCTCAGACTCTATTTCCCTTTGCTTTCATGGTTCTTTTCCATCTTCTTGGCTCCTGCAGTGACATCAGAACATATACTCAATGTAGGGAATTTGTGTTAAGATTCACAAAGAAGAAAAATCATGTCCCTTTTTTTTCTGAGTCAGTGTACTTCACTTAGTATAACAGTTTCTAGTTCCATACATTTACCTCCACATTTCCTGATTTTGTCTTTCTTTACCTTTGGTTGTGTAGAACTCCATTGTATAAATGTATCACATTTTCATCAACCATTTATCAACCGAGTGACATTTAGGTTGTGTCCACTTCTTAGCTTTTGTGAGGAGAGTACCAACAGAAATAAGTATCTAGGGTAGGGTGGGTCCTTTGGGTATATGCCAAAGAATAGTATAACCAGAGAAAAATCCTACTGAAAAATACACATACAATATCATAACCTCTGTGTAGGTATATACTTGAAGGTTATATAACAAGAAATTCAGTACCTGACAGGAGAAACCTCCCTTTGAGTTGTCGGTTAGGGTAGTGAAGAGACTCACAAAATACACAGGCTATTGCCACTGCCCTTAATTGTCTTCCAGGACTCGAAGGTTAGACCCCATTGCTGAAGACAAGATACTTTGGACACAGAACTTGGAGTGGGAACTGACCTGGAAGTCTCTTTCCTGAAGACTAGCTCTCCTAGCTCTAGAAGATAGTATGCAAGGTGCTAAGGAATAAAAATCAATCAATGGTCTAACTATAGCTTTAAATTCTAATAGCCACACCAATGACCTGCACACAAATTATAGCAGTGCAGTGGTAACACTTATATCTTGAGGGTAACAGCTATGTAATTGGACTACAGCCCTCTCAAAGGCTGGGAACTAACAGTAGGCACTATATACATAATCAAATACACATGGTTGGAGAGGTCATATAGCCTAGATAAAACCCACTCTATGTCATATCTCAAGACAAATTAAATTCCTTACTATATGCTAAATATGGATCCTCATATTTACAGACAAGTAATTCACCACCTTTCTGTAACAAATGGAGTCTATTACAGAGTTCTATAACTGGTCACACACAAATAATATGTGTCTGAGAGGTTTCTAGACTTAAGTGACACATCTATAGTAGAACCTCTACAACTCAGGCTCATGGAACATAGAAGAGAAGGTAGAAATAATCTTTTAAAAAATTTTTAAATTTATTTTTGTATGTGTATGAATGTACTGTCTGCATGTAGGTCTGTGCACCTGTGTCGTGCAATGTGCAGAGGTCAGAAGAGGGCATCGGATTCCCCTGGGACTGGAGTCAAAGATGGTTCTCAGCCACCATGTGGGTGCTGGGGATAGAACCCGGGTCCTCTGCAAGAGCAGTCAGCGCTTTTAACCACTAGGCCATCTCTCCAGCCCCAGTAGGAAGAATCTTAATGCATCCCTGAACACTCACCAGTGAAACTTCCTCATAAAACGAAGTGTGATACACACAGAAGGCCACAACTTGTCATAGTGCAGAGAATAAGACTGCGATCTGTGGGTACCTGGATATGACTCCTGTATTAAACTTCACCCACCCATGACTCAGGGACCATTGTGGAAGAGGTGGTGGAAAGATTGAAAGAGCCGGGGTTGAAGGTACATAAACATAAGGAAACAGTCTTCCAGGCTGCTGGACACTTGCTCATATGAACTTACAATGGCGACAGCACATCCGCGTCCCATGCAGACTCAATCAGCCAAAACCTAGCATAGAACTGGGACAAAGGGCAGCAAGTCCCAACCTTAGCCAAAGAGCTTTTGGCACCTGCGTACAATGGTATGCAGTGAGAATGAGAATTGATCTGAACTTGCAGAGAGGGACAGCTTGGCACAAATGTTTAATGCAATAGACCTTAACACGTATGACAGAATGAATGAAATACTGTGGGGGAAAGTGTGCATGTGGATTAATCCAAATAGGATTAATATTTATTGTATGAAATGCAGAAAATTTCAATAACATCTACATTAAATTTTTTATGCATCTGTGTGTTTTCCCTGCATATGTAAATTTACCTGTGCACACAATGCCTGTGGAGACTAGAAAAATGCATCATATCTCCCGGAGCTGGAATTACATATGGTTGCTAGGTCCCATGTATGTGCTGGGAACTGAACCTGAGTCCTCTGCAAGAAGGGTCAGTGCTCTTAACCACTGAGCTATCTCTCTAGCCCCATGTTTAATTTTTAAAATAACTATTATCAGTATCTGGATATCAATTCCCTGTTACATCAATACTTGCCGAAGACTTTTCTAACATTCTGTAGGCTCTCTCTTCACTCTGCTTATTGAGAAATATGTTTTGTTTCTATTTATATCAGTTCATAAAGGTACCTGAATACCTGAATAGAGAACAGAGCCATGCTGTCATGGGCATGCTCAAGGGTGAAAAGCTGCTAATGGTGTTTGCAACCTGCTATCTATAGTTCAGGTTCTCACAGGACTGTTTCAATTTTGATTCGCATTTATTCCTAATTCAATCGTATGTTTTTAGCCTCAGCCTGAATTTGTCCACATGGCATCCATTCTTTAAGATTTGATTGAGCAATTGATTAAATCTAGTAGTTAATACTTTATTGGGACTTGACTAAATTTCTGTTTTTTACTTTAAGAAAGTTTGATTGAAACAAAGCTGAAAAATCAAATGTTGATTTGTTCTTAAAGCTAATCTGTTAGGGATTTGCAACACTGATTCAGCAAGGAAGGAAGTCCCTTATGATACCCCTTCAGTTGCTCAGGGGCCATTCTAAATTAACATAGGACATCTCTATTACACTCTCAGGATATGCTCCTTTTTATTCTTCTGAGAAAGTTTACCAAAATAAATGAAAAGAAATCCTAGTCTAATCTACTAGAAAAGAAACCGATTGTTTTTAGATGTGGTATTGATGTATTGCCCAGGCTAAACCTTAGAGCTAAAACAATCCTTCTGCTTCAGCTTTCCAGGTAGCTGGGAATATAGGAACAGACTACCATGCTTGGCTAATTCTCTATTTTATTGTTCATTGTTCAAAAGAATGTAAAAGGGCAGGCTACTGTAAGTAGAACAGCTAAAGAAAAAAGTAAGTGCATTTTCAAGAACTGAGTATTAAGCCTATTGCCTTTTATATTTCATAGACTAAGCATGTGAGAATTTAACTGATTTTTACAGTTGAACTGTTAAGTTCTCCATACATGCATAGGTTTAAAATCTATTTTCTGCTAGAAAGCTGTACTCTGGCAAAATTTGAAGAAGAAAATTATGGTGGGAAGGCTGTGCTATTATTCTGCTTGAGGTTCAATGGGAATAAATCTGACAATCAGATGTGTAATGGTAATTCCTAATTCTCTTCTATTGTCTCCTAGTTTTACTTGGAATTCATTTTCTTATTTTTCTCTTGCCAAGTTTGAGACCAATTCAATTCAAGTCAGTAAGAAGTATTGAGCATCTTCTCTGAGGAATAAGTTGCACTGGACACTGTGAAGATTAGAAGAAAAGTATAAAATACAATCCCTGATTCAAGGATCTTACTGTTTACTTAGAATAGGCAAGTGGACATAGAGTAGATAACTTGTGCCTGATATAGCTATAAGCACAGCAAAGGTATTCTTTTTTTTTTTTTTTTTTTTTTTTATTGACGCTTTGTGCAATTCATACATTATTTTCCAATTCAGTTTCAGGCACATTTCCCTTTCCCTTCCCCCTCACCCCCACCCCATCCCAGATCATGCATTCTGCCATAACTGTCCTGCATCTTTTCTCTCAGTTTTTTTTCATTTTTTTTAGCTGTAGGTTGATAATCCATGAGTACAAGCATCCTTCGTGAAAAACCAAACTGCAGGCTGTTGTGCCCAAACCCCCACAGCCCCACCATCCAGTGGGGGGTGACAGGTTGTTTGTTCAATCAAGTTGATCAAATGAGTGTCCAGACTACATTGCTGTAGTTTCACCATTCACCCCAATCGCAGCCCTTACATTCTACCATGCCCCCTCTTCCGCAGATTGTTACCTAGGCTTAGAAAAGGGGCACAGGTGGATGAGAAGCAAAACAGTCCACTCTCTCTGGAGCTGTTGTCTTGGACTCTGGTCAATTCTGGCTGTTTCCTTTCATGGGTTGACAGTTTGTCCGGGAATAACCTTTCGATCCTACTAATGAAGCACAAGCAATTAGATATATAGGTATTTAAGCAGCAGTAATAGTTATGGTAGGTTACTTTGGCATAGACACATATGTTTGGATGATATGTTAATCCATGAATTACAGTTTTTCCCCTGTTAAATATGACAGGGTCTTACTGTGGCTTATAACATCTCCTAACCTGTAGAGGATGTAAGCTTGTGGCATCAGCCATGGGTTATTCCTCCAAGGAGAGAGCTAATAGCCAATTAGATTTGGGATATACAGGCACATGGCTGCCTCTGCTGCACTCTTTAATGTGTGCAGTGAATGAAAAAACACTGAAAGTGGTATAAGGCTGTATGAAAGCATGTGAGGCACACAAGATGTCAGGAGAATGAGGACATTTAGGTAGGCTGAAGTCTTAGCTGATCAGTAAAAGATTTTACTTGTGCGGGGCAGAGTTCAATGAGGAAAAGTAAAAAAGATATATTAGGTTAAGTTGTTTATAATTGAATCAAAGAGATAGGCATTTGCATTTCTGTAGCCTAGACAGGATCCAATTCTGACTATATTATGGGAAGCTCTAGCATGGGACCCACCATGCACAGAGAAGGCAACCAAGAGACTCACATATAATCAGGACAAGTTTATTCACATAGGAAATATGAGTAGTTTCCTCCTGGAAAACTAGAGCCTAAATCTCAGCTTCTTCACAATTTTTTACCATGTGGGGGTGGGTTTACATTTCAGCCTATGTGACTGCAGACCAAGGGATCAGGGTCAGGGGAGGGGGCAGTCTATGTGACCAGAGACCAAGACGATGAGAGTAGGATTCCTTGGTGATAAATGTATTTTACAAAAGCAGAATCAGGGGTTAAGAAAGCAGAGGAAGAGTTTGCTGTTTAGGTGGTGTGGGGGGGCGGTCATTCATCCTGCCTCAGACTAGAGCTACAAGGATGGGGCTCTTTTACCAGAGTAGGAAGATGCATAAGAAACTATGAGATATATGTGGCTTCTTACAGTAGATTTTTCCTTTTATAAGTGGGATTTAGTAATGTTGGTTTTTCCCACATTGACTTGAAAAGATGGAAGTATAGATGGCAGGAGCTTTGTGAGAAGTTGGGGATTTAATCTGAGAATATGGAGAAACCTTTATAGGTTTCCATTAGCACAGCCCTCATGGTGAAGCTATGCTTGGATTGTTTTCAGGATAAATGGAACATGAATATACTTCAAAGGCAGGGATACCTGAGTAATGATTACTGGAAGGAATGTTGCAGTACTGTTGAGAAGAAATCGAGCTTGGAAGAAGGAAGCAATGAAATTTGTAGATGATGAAGGTAAAGAAATAAAGTCAGACACTATGACTATGATAGTTTTGATGAACACACCCCTTGGGCTACAAATATTTGAACTCTGTTCCTAGCTGGCTGCATTGTTTGAGGAGGTTTTGGAGCTGTGACTTTGCTGGGGCAAGCAGGTCACCTGAGGTGTGCTGTAGTCATATCCTGTTTCCAGTTTCACCCTCTCTCCTGTGCCTGTTGAGGATGAGAGTGCAGCTTTCTGCTTTAGCTGCTTCCTCCCAGGCCTCCACAACATGATAGACTCTGATCCTTCTGGAACCATAAGCCCATAAACTCTTCTTCCACCGATTGCCTTGGCCATGGTGTTTAATCATAACGACAGAGGAGTAATTCATACATTGACTTAACAGTTAAAGACTGAGGGGACACAGATAGAAGACTAAAAGAGAAAAAGATAGATTTTTGTGCAGAGGATTTTTGTTTTAGATTGATATTTCACATTATTTTGGCCATTAGGATAACTCAATTTTAAGTTAAGGGAGAAAGTCAGGCTAGAGCTAGGCATGAAAGGTGAGTTTAGATCCTTTCAGACAACTGATTGTCTTTCAACTCCCCACCATCCTTGTTTGTTCCTTCATTCTCCTGTTTCATAAACCTGAAACCAACTCCTGTGTTAATATATTTTGCTTAAGTGCACAGCTTAAGGAGACTTTAGTGTTATATTTGGTTCTGAATAGAGAATAATCCTTTCACAGTTCCTATGTCAATTAGTCAATTAGAGAATGTGGTTTTACCGGTTTTGTAAAAGATTACCTCTATGACAGTTGGCTCCAATTTACAGTTAGAGAACGACCTCATCATGATCATATTCCTCCTTGTTCTATGAAGGAGAGGTAAGAAAATCTCTCCTATTAAAACTTTGTGGCACCTAGAAGGTAAGATTCATTAGGACTCATTATAAATAGTTGTTACAAGTAGTATCCACAGAGGGGTTTGATGCCTGTAGCAGTCTGATGCTTTTATTCCTTTCAATGTTCAGATGGGCCAACCTTTCTGCTGGCACTTCCTGGTACATTCTACACAATGCAAAACTGTGTCTTTTCAAAATCTGTATAACAATAACTTTGGGATTGGCACATACAAATGTTCTCTATAATGTTTCTGTTGTACAGTATCATCTTGTAGTATTCTCTTTTACTTGTAGGATGATTTAACTTAAGAAACTAAGTTTGCTTCCCAAGTTAAAGACATATAGTCACCCAAAATAGCTTGGGTGAATTTGATGAAATCTGCACCTTGATTCCTGCCTATAGGTATGTGTACTACAAATGCCTTTTTGAGACTCATGGGTCAAAAAACAAAAACCTAAAATAAAAAGGGGGGATACAGATATATATGAAACTTTTTTGTTAAAAACTTTGCAATTCAAATCTTAAAACTAACTATGGGAAAAGATTTGTAGGTTCACACAGGTCAAAACGTCACCAACTTAACGGCTGTGACTTTCTATTTTTTAAAGAAAGGGGCTCATCCAGACACTTTGGTCCTTTGTAGGATCATGGCAAATAAAATATGTGTGTATTTTCTCATTGAATGTCCTGTTGCAGTTTCCAGAAACTGCAGGGTTCATCACAGGTGTGTTCCCAGACCTACCCAATTTACTGTGACATGAATACTGTCATGTGATTTCCTCTTCATTTTCAACAATTATTTTTTTCTCAACCCCACAGAGCTACTGTGCTGACTAGGTCATACTGACAATGTAGTGACATTCAGGATCCATGGGAATCTGGGAGGGACCAGGTCAGTCCAATTATCTGCGTAATTTAAGTATTTTTGTCCAGGGCATAGCCGCTGGAGTGCTTTTAGAGGAACCCCAGGAAGAAGACTTATACAACCTTCCAGCTGACTGTTGTAGAAATCATCTCTAGTGGTCTTTTAGGATGGGGAACGAGCAAGGTTGTTTCAAAGGAACCATCTCTCAGTATCTTCACTACTCTAAAGCATACTGAGTTTTCTAATATGCTGGTTCTTTTCTTATTAATGCTGCATCAATTCAATGCACTGGTGAAAGTAGTAATCCTCAGAATGGGGTTTCATTTAACATAGTAAGAGGATGCATATGAAACTGAGTTATATATGGCGTATATATTCCACTTTAGATAAGAGGCACTAGAAAATCTCCTGTTCTAATATTTGATCTTTAGCTGACCTTGGTTTCTGGCTTATAAGGCCTAAAATCCACGGAACCTTCACTGTGGCTTCTTTATGTCTGCTAATGAAATGATTGATAGCTGAGGGCACATGAAAAGCTTTAAGATAAAGTGGTTTGAGGGAGACCCTATGATAGAGTGTTGGCACTTTCAGTCTCTCTTACTCTAAGCCATTGGAGAAGGAGACAGGGTGGAGACTGAGTTAATCAATCATGCTTGAATAATTAAGCTTCCATAACAACCCTCCCCTCCAAGAATCTGTTTGGAGAGCTTGTGAACTGCTAATCACATGAAGTGACTCTCAAATTGCCTTGTGTGTCTTCCCTATGGCTGATCACTTCTATATTTTATAATCAAATAGGCAAATATAAGTTGATGCTTCAGGTTCTACAAGTCATCCTAAAAATTTGAGACAAAGGAGGGCTTTCTGGGAATCTCTGGTTAGAAGCATAGCTAACAACCTGGGGCTTGTAAACAACATCTGAAATGAGGTAACCTGGGACTGAGCCCCTGGCCTGTGAGATCAGATGCTAACTCCAGGTAGATAATATAAGCACAGAGTTACTGAGTTAAGTAATTAAAGCAACTACTTAACTACTTATATATATATATATTATATATAATATATGTTATATATATATATATATATGTAAATTCTCTAAATTTTGTGTATTGTGACCAAAGGTAAAATTTTCTGTGGTGTGTGAGAGCAAATGAACAAAGCCAAAAAGAAACAATTTATATTTCACATTTTCCCTTCTGTTTATATGACCAATCTACTTAAAAATACATGATAAATTTGCTCCAAGTTGTGATTTCCCCAAACCTTTAAAAATCTTTTCATCTACAATAGAACAAAGATATTCTGATATTTTCAGCTTAATTCATTTTCAAACATATAGGGAACAAGTATAAAAAGAAATGGATACATACAAACTTCAGGGCAATGTTTGTGTTCAAAGAGATTAAGGGAACTAGAAGTAGCGAGGCATCCTTTCAACTGTGAATCTTTATTTCTTAAGAATAATAGAAGTATCTGAACCAATGCAAACTAACAAATCTAAACATTTGTTGGAGCTGGATGGTGTGAAGACAAATGTTTGTTTATTCTTTCTAATATTCAGTATTTTCAAAATATTTCATATTAAGATATTTTAACATCTTAAACAATTGAAATGAAACTAACAGTTGTAACTAAATATGTTTGTAGTACAGTTCATGCTGTAAAAACATTGCTGGTTTTGAAAAGTAACTTAAAAATAACAATTCTTAGAATTAATTATTTTAAAAAAATGTCTTCTGGGCTGGGGGTGTAGCTCAGTGGTATAGTATTTGCCTAGTAACATCAAAGCCCTGGATTTGGGCTCTAGCAACACACACAGACACACAGACACACACACGCACACACACATGCACGCACACACACACACACGCACACACACATGCACACCCACATATGAACACACACATGCACACACACACGTGCACACACACATGCACACACACATGCACACACACACGTGCACACACACGCACACACACACGCACACACACACACACATGCCCCACTCACTTCTATGAAGACAGAGACAAAAAGGTTGGATAAATGAAATTTGGTTTTTTATTATAAAGTTAATTAAATTCTTAATGATTCATACTTGTGTATATTCAATTTGATTATTCCTTACCTTCTATTACCTGGTCTCATTTCTCCTCCTTTTCCAAATGAAACTTTTCTTCTTCCCAGCAAGTCTACTTCCTTCATTAATGTTTGCTTGTGTGTGTGTGTGTGTGTGTGTGTGCGTGTGTGTGTGTGTGTGTGTGTGACCCACTAAGTTTAAGTAGGATTGCTTGCATGAGGAGGTTATTTACTGGAGCATGGGCAACTTATTAGCGGTTACATCACTGAAGAAAGTAATACCTCCTTCTCCAAGCCACCCTTAACTGTCAAGGCTTCCTCTGGTAGTGGTGGGACCTTATGAGCCCTTCCCTCTTCCATGACAAAATGCTGACCAGCCCAATCTTATACAGATATTGTGCAGAGAGCCTCAGTTTCAGCAAGTTCATGAGCATATTTGCCCTGTCATATACAGAAGACACTGTTTTGAAGAAATCCTCTCCAATCTTTCCTTGAATCTTACAATCTTTCAGCCCCTGACTCCTTTACTGTTCCTTGAGTATGGGTGGGCATGAGTGAGTGATATATCTCTGTGCTTGGCCAGTTTGGATTCTCTGTATTAACTGCAGTCCAATGGCAAACAGAAGCTTTTTTGATGAAGGCCAAGAGATGCAATAATCTATGGAAATGAAGATAAGTGTTTGGAAGACAGTGTGATACTATATTCATTTAGCAAATTAATACCCACAGATTCTCCCCTGCAGCCTATGCTTTCCCCTGTTTTAGATTGCAAATTAACATTTTTTTAGTGAAGAGATGTTAATTACATGTACCCTTGACTAGTTAAGGGAACTGATCCTCTCAGTTTGGAGGTTTTCTTCATCCCTTTTCAGAGACCTGCAACTTCCTTTAGGGCATGCTTTCCTCTTACTTTCTGCTAAAAGTTACAAGAGGAAATGTAATAAATGAAAAGCTTAAGTCTGATACCACAACTCTCTCAATAACCCACAAGGAACACATATTTTGTTTGATGTTTCTCTTTTGTAAAAGGTCTCTCAAAGTGAGGGCTTTATGTGGTAAAGTCACCTTTAATTTGATTACCTGTTTACAATTGGCTGCTGTGATTAGTATCATTCTTCTCAACGATTTCCACAAAGAGAAATGAGAGTAGATAGTGAAGCTCAAAATGCCAGCTTTGTGATTCAGGTTTAGATATGCCTTGGGATTTTCTGTGTGTTTAATTCAGATAAAGAGCCCATACCAAGAATTAAAAAAAAAAAAAAAGAACAAAGAATCAGCTATTAGAAAAGTAATACTAAGAACAGCTGAATCAGGTCTACCTAGGTAGAAATATGTGCTTTGGCATACATTATGTAAGTGGAGAAGGACAGTTAAGGTCAGCAGAGCAAATACATTCTGTCCTCCGACTGAATCATCAGGCACTATCCAGGTTCCACATCAACACACTAGTGATGGAATGAGTAGACAGCATGGTGGGGGTGATTTTCCTGAAACCTTGCAAATTAAAAGGGTTTTCACAATTCTCAATTTATGTGATATGTCTACCAACAGAAGGCTGACAGATCATCTTAGAGAAGCAGGAATTATAGTTAAAAACATTGGGAAAATTTCCCTGGCCTCAGAGCAGGCAGAGGAGCCTGACTTTGAGGTCCTTCTGTCACACCCACTGCCTCTTTATCTTTACTACGTGCTATATCTTGACCTTAATATGTTAGGGAGACTCTGGAAGATTTAAAGTGACCCCACCTTGGGAATTCTTTATCACCCTCCCCCACTGGAACTGGCCTCTGTGAGGTCATGTTTCATTATGAGAAATGCAACTCAAGTTAGGCAGTGTTTTGACCAGAATAGCTGAAAGTGGATGATGTTATCCACACCATGCGGTCTTATTTTTGTGTAGAATAAAACAAACAGTACTGGTTTCCAAATAGAATTAACAGATTTTTTTATATCTGGATGAAAGCAGTAAGAAAGTTGGGAAGAAACTACATATAGATTCGTGGAACTTCTGCTTTATTATACTGATACTGTTATCATTTACTGCCTCCTAATACATTACTCTCAAAGCTGAGCAGCATCAAAGGACAACATTTTATCATCTCAATATTTCTCAGAGCTATTTGCCTGGATGTTCTGTTTCAAAGGCTTCAAGGAAGATTCTGGAAAGACGTGGAAAGAGGCCATGGACACTTGAAGGCTCAAGTGGATATAAATGATCCAGTCAGACTGGTTGAAACATGATAAACAGTTTGCTATGGTTGTTGGTTGTGGTGTTCATTTGTCCACATGGACCACCTCTCTACAGTGGACAGCACACCTCAGTACAAATGACTCCAGAAAAATGCACAGCAAAACAGAGCCAAGATGAGACTTGCAGTCTTTTTATCATCTAATCTTGAAGTATTACCCCATAGTGCTGCCAGATTCAATTAATTAGAAGTGAGCCATTAAATGTAGCCCACACACAGGGAAGAAAAATAAGCTATTTCTCAGATGGAGGCTTATCAAAGAATTTGTGGACACAACTTTAGAACCTTGCCTTCCCAATTCTCAGCTTTTGCAAAAAGAGGAGACACATAAAGTAGATTTATTCCTTTTCAGCTGGTTCACACACTAGTAAAACTGATAAAAACAGATGAAAGCTCTCTAGCTCTTTGCTGTCCTTCAGTGATAGTTCCTTTTCTTTTCTTTTTTTTTATTTTTATTTTTTGTTGAGTTTCTACTGTGTTCCAAGAACTGGTAAATTCTTTACTGACTTTATTATAACAATCAGGGAATGGGGGAGACAAGGAAACAGAATTCCACAGAGATCAAGAGATCAACTTTCTGAGCTGCTTTAGAGAGTATATACATTTCCATTCTCCCATGCTCCTTTTTTTCTTGTTGTTGTTTTTTTTTAGACACGGTCTTCTTAGAGCCTCAGCTGGCCTGGAACTCACTATGTAGAGCATGCTGGTCTGGAATTCACAGAGATTAGCCTGCCTATGCCTCCTGAGTGCTGGGATTAAAGGCAATATGTTCCATTTTTACCAGGGGATTGTGTTTGGCTTCACAAAACAATTATAATTTCATCTTTTCCTATTCTAAGGTCATAATCAAACTTAAGTCCAGCCATCCTGACCTAACACTATATTAAAAAATTTCTGCTCAGGAATCCTTCTAGCCTCTTTTCACAAAAGCCCTTTATGGATCTGAGTTCTAAGTAGTTAATTGCAAAGGTTCTTTGCTAAACACTAAAATGAATGATTTCAAAGGCATCATGTAAATGGGGTATAAATTTTGATGTCTACACCCTGTCTTTTACAGGAATCAAGAAGATATCACCTTTACTTACTCAAAGCCTAACCTTAGCGATTCACATTGGATGGTGTGAATTTCTTTTTTTTTATTGATGCTTTGTGTATTTCATACAACATTTTCCAATTCAGTTCAGGCATATATCCCCTTCCCTTCCCCCCACCCCACCCCTACCCATCCCAGATCATGCATTCTGCTGTAAGTTTTCTGCATCTTTCTCTGCTTTTTTGTTTTGTTTTGTTTTCATCATTTTTTTTAACAATAAGTGATAATTTGTGAGTACAAGCATCCTTCATGTAAAACCAATTTGCAAGCAGTTGTGCCCAAACCCACACAGCTCATGGGTCCCACCATCCACCAGGGGGGGCTTGTATGTTCAATCCAGTTGATCAAATGAGTGTCCAGTCTACATTGTTGTAGTTTCACAATTAACCCCAATCGAAGCCCTTACATTCTACCACGCCCCCTCTTCCGCAGATTGTTCCCTAGGCTTAGAAAAGGGGCACAGGTGGATGGGAAGCAAAACACTCTACTTTCTCTGGAGCTGATGTCTTGGTCTCTAGTCAGTTCTGGCTGTTTTCTTTCATGGGCTGCCAGCTTGTCCAGCATAACATTTGGATCCTACTGTGAAGCACATGGCAATTAATACTTAGGTATTAAAACAGTATTAATATATAGCCTTTCGTTCCTACTAATGAAGCACACACAATAGATATATACGTATTTAAACAATACTAATTGTTATGTAGGGTTTCTTTTGGTATTAGACACAGATGTTGGTGATATGTTAATTCATGACTTTACCATTTTCTTTCTGTTATTAATTGAGCAGGGTCTCGTGTGGTTTATAACATCTCCTAACCATTAGAGGATGTAAGCTTGTTGGGCATCAGCCTGGTTTATTCCCTCCAAGGAGAGAGCTAATAGCCAAATTAGATTTTGGGAATATACAGACACATATGGCTGCCACTGCTGCACAGTATTTCCAGGCAGATGAATTTAGCTGGTGCTGACGGAGGGAGTCTTGCTTGACTCAAGGCGGACCTATATTTGCTTTTATTGGTTTAGTGTCTTTCGGTAACACTCTCTGGCACCCAGAGGACCATCTGTATACTTGCAAGTTGCAGTCTCCATACATCTTTTTCCCATGTTTATATTCAGGTCTTCAACAGCAGGGCCTTATCGCCTCCTTCCATCAGATATCTCAGTTTGGAGGCAAGGAGCCTTTACCATTTGTGGGGCTTGGATCCCCTGGCCAACATCTCATTGGTAAGATAATCCATTGTTGATGTCAGAGGTCCCATGTAGTAATATATTTTGTTTAAGTGCATAGCTAAGAGGATACTTCGCCAATTATATTTGGTTCTGAATAGAAGAACAATCCTTTTCACAGTTCTATGTCCATTAGTCAATTAAGAAGGCAGTTTTACTGATTTTTTTTAAATTAGGGTTTTGTATGCTTGTGCATTTATACATCTTTTCCAATTCAGTTCAGGCTTTATATTTCCCTTTCCCCCTCCCCCCCCACCCCATCCCAGATCATGCATTCTGCCAAACTGTCCTGCATCTTTCTCTCCAGTTTTTTTTTTTCATTTTTAGTTATAAGTGTAATCCATGAGTATCAAGCATCCTTCATGCACAAACCTATCTGCAGGCTTGTGTGCCCAAACACCTACAGCCCACCATCCAGTGGGGGGTGACAGGTTGTTTGTTCAATCAAGTTGATCAAATGAGTGTCCAGACTACATTGCCGTAGTTTCACCATTCACCCCAATCGCAAGGCCCTTACATTCACCACGCCCCCTCTTCCGCAGGTTGTTCCTAGGACTTAGAAAAGGGCCACAGGTGGATGAGAGTAAAACAGTCCACTCTCTCTGGAGCTGTTGACTTGGACTCTGGTCAATTCATGGCTGTTTCTTTCATGGGCTTGACAGTTGTCCAGGAATAACCTTTCGATCCTGCAAAAACTGATTTTTACAAGAGAATACCTCTATACAGCTGGTTCAATCTACAGCTTGGAGAACGATTTCATTCATCATCTTATTTCTCCTATTATTCTTGGGGGGAGTTAAGAAAGTCATCTTGTATTAAAACCTTTGTGGCACCTGAAAGTAAGCTTCGTTAGGAATCATTTAAAAATAGTTGTTACTAGGTAGGTCCACAGAGGGGCCTGATGTCTGCAGCAATCTGAGGCATTTCTTCCCTTCAATGCCCAGAGGAGTTAATCCTTCTGCTGGCACTTTCTGGTACATCCTACTCACTTGCAAAGCTTGCATTTCTTCTTTCTCAGCCATTAATGTTGTGATACTCTGGCCTGATTGGAACATACAAATCCTTTTCCCATAGTTAGTTTTTAAGATTTGGGTGCAAGGTTTTTGACAAAAAGTTATTTATCTATATCCTTTTTTTTTTTTCTTGCGGACATTCTTCCCACTGTCTGATAGTACCACCCTTACTCCAAGATGTGCTCTGCTCAATGCTATTGGGTGCCACCGGTATTCCTTATTTAAGGTTTTTATTTTTGACCCAATGAGTCTCAAAAACGCAGTTATTTATATCATACCTATAGGGTGGATTCAAGGCACAGTTTCATCATAGTTCATCCCATGATGTTTTGGTTTACTGTATGTGATTAACTTGGGAAACAAAGTTATTTTTGAGTAAATCATCCTATAGGTGAAGAGATGTAGCTACCAGGTGCATACATGTACACAATGGAATTCTATGCAGCAGTAAAGAAAGACAACATCATGAACTTTGCAGGTGTAAATGGATGGACTTGAAGACACATTGTAAAGTGAAGTAACACCAGTTCCCAAAAAAACACAACGACAAATGGTATTCTCTCATATTGGTTACGCAAGTACCAAAAACCCAGTTATAAATATTTCTTGTGGAGAGGGATGCTTTATTAAAAGAGAAGAACAACAAAATGATTGCATCAGAAGGCTGACTGAAATGGTGAAATGGGAGGGGTGGGAGGGGGTGGGAGAGGGACACAGGTGTATTTTCGATTGGTGCATGTTTAATTGACGTGAGTTCAACAGTATCAGTTTTGCCCAGACTCTGTCTACAGGATACTATGAGTGTTTTTAGGACTTAGTAAAAGTAATATGTGCTATTGAAACAACATGTTTACAGACTGATAAAACAAACGTAATGCATCTGAGTAAACATTGATGATATAAATTGCTCTGTCCACATTAGCGTTAACTAAGATCTGATAACAATTACTTTGGGATTGGTATAAACAAATGTTCTCTATAATTTTGCTGTCAGATAGTTCCTTTTATTTTCTTTGCTGCTCTCTTCTGCTCTGCAGACCTTTGAAGGCTAGATGTTCTAGTGTGCTGCTCGGGCTCTTTATGGACACACTTTCCTTACAGTGTTATCCAGTACACACCTCATGTGCTGTCTTTATTCTCATCAGTCCTATACTTTGGATGCAGCTCTGACCTTACCTTTCAATCCCTGTTTATATATACAGCTTCTCCCTGACTTCTTGCCATGGGTCAGATAATTTAACATGTTCCATGGCTAAACCAGAGCCCTTGAGTCTTTGTTTCTCCAGCCTTCTCATTTTTAGTGACTCTACCCACAGGCTTAAATTCTTCCTTGACTTATAGTTCATTCCTGTGCTAGTCTTATGAACACTTCTTTCAATGTTTACCTTAATCTTTCTCAAACTTTTTCTATCTTTACATTACTACTCTGGCCTAGCCTATCACCCTGAGATGTGTGTGTGTGTGTGTGTGTGTGTGTGTGTGTGTGTATGTGTGTGTGTGTGTGTGTGTGTTGTGTGCTTGCTGTGTGGGCTGATGTGTTAGTGTATGTTTGGAAATGTACCTGTGTTTCTTCAGTTTATGAAAGCGTATGTGTTTGCATGTGCATCGGGATGTATGCATCTGCTATATAGAAGGCCACCCTGGTTGATAGGCTGTTTAGACAGAACAGGCAGAATAGACAGTACTCTTGAATATATCCAGGGACAATAGATATCCTGTCTCAATATTTATATTTCTCCAGAGATTCATTAAACTTAAGTGGCTTTTGACAGTTGCAAATATCCTGGGAGTTGCATAGTCATGTGCATCTTCCCTTGAGTTATAATTAGATAATGTTCATTGTAACTTTGCTGACAACATCTAAAGATTGAGTTAAAAGGTCTCAGGAAAAGAAACCCCAGGAGGCTTGGTTTGTTGGTGGGTGGTGTGCTGGCTGAGGTGACATGTTCCTGTATCGCAGGGTCTGGCCCTCATCAATAGGACTGGGAAACACTAGGGAACAAACAAGTCAGTTTCCAAGTTTTATAGAGCATCTTAAGAGCCTCCTAGGGTATGCGCTGCAGAGGATGGCCCCCAGGGCTTCTTAGATTATTATTTTGCTGTTTATTCAGAATGGTGAGAAGGCAAATTTGTTCCCAGTAGACAAGATCAGCCCTCATTTGGCACAAGCAAAGGTCAGAATTCAGTGTGCATTCAGTGACTATCTCATGCTCTGTTACACACAGTCATACCAGACTCTTTTTCAAAGCCCCAGCAGTGCCCTAAGGAAGCCAGCTCCCTGTCTAGAGATTCCTTCTTAGGCACAGGTGGATGAGAAGCAAAACAGTCTACTTTCTCTGGAGCTGTTGTCTTGGACTCTGGTCAGTTCTGGCTGTTTCCTTTCATGGGCTGACAGTTTGTCCAGGAATAACCTTTCAATCCTACTAATGAAGCACAAGCAATTAGATATATAGGTATTTAAACAGTACTAATTGTTATGATAGGTTATTTTGGTATAGACACAGATGTTTGGATGGTATGTTAATCCATGAATTACATTTTTTTCTGTTAAATATGACAGGGTCTTACTGTGGCTTATAACATCCCCTAACCATTAGAAGATGTAAGCTTGTGGCATCAGCCATGGGTTATTCCTCCAAGGAGAGAGCTAACAATTAGATTTGGGATATACAGGCATATGACTGCCTCTGCTGCACAGTATTTCCAGGCAGGTGAGGTGTAGATGGTGCTGACAGAGGAGTCTTGCTTGACTCAAGGAGACCCATATTTGCTTTATTGGCATAGTGGCCTTTGGTAACACTCTCTGGTATTCCAGAGACCATCTGTACACTTGCATGTGTGGTCTCAATACATCGTTCCCATGTTAACGTCAGGTCTTCAACAGCAAGGCCTTATCGCCTCTCTTCTTGTAGGTATCCCACTCTGCCCCTTTTCTAAGCCTAGGGAACAATCTGAGGAAGAGTGGGCGTGGTAGAATGTAAGGGCTGCGATTGGGGTGAATGGTGAAACTATAGCAATATACTCTGGACACTCATTTGATCAACTTGATTGAACATACAACCCCCCCGCCCTCGCTGAATGGTGGGACCCATGGGCTGTGTGGGTTTGGGCACAACTGCTTACAAATTGGTTTTACATGAAAGATGCTTGTACTCATAAATTATCACTTATTGTTAAAAAATGAAAAAAAAACTGAGAGAAAAATGCAGGACGGTTATGGCAGAATGCATGATCTGGGATGGGGTGGGGTGGGGGGAAGGGAAAGGCATATATGCCTGAACTGAATTGGAAAATGATGTATGAAATACAAAAAGCATCAATAAAAAAACGAAAATAAAAAAAGAGATTCCTTTTTCATCTGTGCTGATTCCATGTCTGATGGTCTGTCATCTGTTTGCCCGCCATCTGTCTGCCCTATCCTTGTTATCAGACATGCCTCTTCTACTTCCCTTTTCTGCAAAACCTCTTCTTCCTTTTCTAGATCTTAGATCATCGTTCTAGGTTTCAAATGTGTTACTTTACCTACTGTTATTCTGAGGAAATAGAAAACTCGCTTCTTTACCTCCCTTGCAGGTTCTCCTTCGGCCCTGTCAGTACTTCCCTCATTTCTGACCTGCACTGGGAACCAAGTGCTTTAAGAGTATCTTCTGCTGTTGCAGCTCCAATCCCGTCCAGGTTTCCAATCACACACTTATGGTCAGCTAGGCAATGGCCACTGAAACTCCCCCAGTTCTGTCAGTTCCTGCCTTCCTGGGCATGTCAGCTCAGTGAGGTAGCTCACTTCTCGCAGATGTTTCTGAGTGTTTTCCTGGCTTCCCTCTGTCTCAGGGCTTTGCATAGTCCTTCTGCTCCATGGCAGGAATCCTGCTCTTATTCTGCAACTTACTGAACACCTTTGGACTTCAGTTCCTCCTCTATGCTGCTGATTTCCAGATGAATAACTCTCAGATCTTCTGGACTGTATACTGCTGTGTGTAGCTGGTTTATTAAAAGAAAGAAGAAAAATCCCTGGAATTGTTTTGTTTTCAGGCTTTGGAGTCAGAGTCAGAAATCTGGAGCCCAATCCTTTTCTTGCATTATTAGAATTTAATGCTTAAATGTACTAATTTCAAAGCTGTGCCTGGCATATAGTAAAAACATACTGACTCTTCTTGCTATTGCTATTATTTTTACCTACTTGGATGACTCCAGACCATGTACAGAGCAGAATTCCTCACCATCTCAGCAAATGACACTTTCCTCCACTAGCTACTTAAATCAGGCATCGACAGCTTTCTGTCTCTCACACAGATATCAATCATTACCCAGTCTCCTTCACTGTAATTCCAAACTGTCCCTTCAATCACGCAGTTCTCTCAGGTCCCACCTTAAATCAGATGTACCTCACCTCTCATCTGAGTTACTGTAATGGGCTCCCAAATTGGTCTCCTGGCTTTCTCTCTGCCCTCTCCTCTAACTTACTCTTTGGCACACAGCAACTAGGGTGAATTCTTAAAAGCATAAATTGGGTTATGTCACTTTTATTCTGAAAATTCTTCATGATTCCGGTTGGACCAAGGACAAGCTCCAATATTCTTAAGCACAAAGGTCAATAAGTTCATCTGTGTCCTGTATCCCATCTGATTTCTGATCTGTAGTCACTGCTTCCATAATTCACTGTGGCTCAGCCACCTAGGCTTTCTAATGGGGTTCTAAATCTTAGAAAAACTATTCTATCCTGTGAGTTATAATTTTGTCTCTAGGTTATGCCTAGAAAGCTTCCTCTTAGGGTTTCGTTAATATCTACTTCTCTCTTGGGCTCTGGTCATTTTTATTCTTTTAAAAGAGCTTTTCTGAACTGTGGCTCTTAACTACTGACCCTGCTGTCATCCATTTTTGGGGTGGCCATGAGATTCTATTATGGGAATGCTTTCTGCAATTGTATATTATCTGTTTTCCTTTGTTGAATAATTTTCTTAAGTAAACAAAAATGCTATAATGACATAGATCATATCTGCCTTGTAATTGTTTTAAGTGTCTAGCAGAGCATCTGGCCCATATAAAGTACTTAATATGTGTTAGATTAATAAAGTGATTGAGTGAAATGCAGTTAACATAAATACTTACTAGTCATCTCAGTGCTGCAGAAACTACTAGTTCTGTGATTCACATGTAGGTCATCACAATAGGTTCCAATCCTTTTGCCTTTAAGTAAAAAAAAATAATAGAATTGCATGTTGCATGCAGCTTCCACATCATTTAGCTGTATTATTCTCATAGTAAAGGTTGTTGGGAACGTGGAAAGACTTTGCATGTGGAGCTGTATTTAAATCCCCTTCATTACCACAGTGTGACCTTGGGTGAGTTATTTGTTTTCCTTGCGCTTCAGCTCCCTTGCTTGGGAAATAGTTTTCCTAATACCAGTTTGCTTGGTCACAGAAGAGAAATAAAATGAAGAGCAGAGCCAGCAGCTGATTCATGAATAAATGTCAGTTGTTATTTTCACGGAAAGACCTTTATATTGACACTTAACTGTGAAAGGGAAATAAATAGGAAACAAAGATGATAAACTAGTCATTTTTTTAGTGTGTCAAGAACGTTTGACTGAGGGGCTAGAGAGATGGCTCAGCAGCTAAGAGCACTGGCTGCTTTTGCAGAGGGTCCTGGTTTGGTTCCCAGCACCCACATGGTGGGTAACATCTATAAATAACTGCAGATTTAGGGAATCTGATGCCTATTTCTGACCTCTGCAGGTATTGTATAGCAGGTGCACTTACATACATTCAGGCAGTACACTCATACACATAAAATAAAAATAATAAAATATTTAAAAGAAAGAAAGAATATTTGGCTAGAAGCATTAAAAGGCTTGACCTAGTAGGCAACAGAAAGAACGGAAAAGCTATGGATACTATTAACCACTAATTGCATGCATTGGGTTTATATATCCCAAGGTAAATGTGTATGTCTCCCAGGTCTGGAATGAGGTTGATGGTAGACTTTCCCTTTTCAGATCCCTTGAGCATTTTACTGGAGGCCCTTCCATCATTACTATGTTATACGATCCTCCACTTCCATCATATTGCCGAACTGAACACTGTACATTTGAATCTCATTGTTTAGGTTATTCAATAACATTTCAATCTATTTGGGGTCTAAGACAACTAGGCGACTACAAATACAACTGGAAGGAAGATCTGGCATCATTCTACTCCCAGCATATATCATAGTGCCTGGAATATACAAAGTGCTCACAAAGAAAGTGAATTGATAGGATTACTCCATAGCTTAGGTTTCAGTCTGATCCTTTGGTGTGTTTCTTTAGCTTCAGTTAAAGTCCCAATAGCTCCTTGCTTTTAAGAAGCTGCCTTGAAATTTGTGTACTTTTAAGTTTCTGGCATTGTGATTTCTATGAAAAAGCTTATTCTTGAGTTGTACTTGGCACTGTTTTGGTACTCAGTATATACTTCGCATGGCCATAGTGTGAGGAGAATGTATGTCCTTCTCCTAGGGATAGCTTCAGTTCTCCATGCAGTTTCATACACAGAGATTAATATTGGTCGAAGAATGCAGGTTTTATGCATCTGTGACTCTTATAAATTTCAAAGTCCTTTCTAAGAAAGTAAAACAAATATTTGGAGAGAGTAAGGATAGAAGCTCATAGATATGTTTAGTGAATAAGGATGTGAAACTTTGTTGTGCCCTTTAAGTTTATGGTTACAAAATTGAAAGTAATTTTTTTACAATCCCACCAACAGGTATATTATCTTTAAAATTTAAAACAAATATACCCAAGAAACAATTTAAATTTTAAAAAGAAATATCTACTCTTTTACTTAAAAAGTAAGCTAAAATAGCACAAAATTTCAGTAAATTTGCAATTCAATAAACAATGTGATTCTCTTCTTCATCTGTGTCTTCATGCTGTCTTATTTCTTCTTTGTATGATACTGTACAGGTTTCAGGGTTCTACAGTATGTAATCTTTAGAGGAAAGATAGTATTGCTTGTCAATACTAAGAATGCTACTTTAAATAGGTTCTTTAAGGGAGAGTCATTTAAAGTCTGGTTTAGATGGCATAGACATTGTTATATGATGCTTTTCCAAAACTGACCCAGAAAACACAATACCAGAAGGTATAATAGTTTCTAGGAAGAAGACACTTTTATCCAGATTTCAATAAATTTGATTTTGTTCAGATAAAAAATTAAGTGGAATATCACAATCTGCCTATCTAGATTTATGAATGCAGTGTGTGTATGTCTGTGTATTGTTTACTATTTCCTTTAAAACTTTCCTAAGTTTCATTTGAGATATAGTAAAATGATTAAAACAGAAATATCACATAGTATTTTTTCAAGCACTGTTTTTTTTTGAGACAGGGTCTGTTGTTGCTCCAGTAGGCCTGGAACTCATTTTGTAGACTGGGCTGGCTTCAGTCTGGCCTGGAACTCATTTTGTAGACTGGGCTGGCTTCAGTCTCGCAGAGATCTGCCTGCCTCTGGCTCGTGAGTGTTAGGATTAAAGGCATGCACCACCATATTAGCATAAAATGCATAAATTTGCATAAATTTATCTTAGGACTTTATATGTCTCTAGTCAGAGGAAGGTTCTGGCTGTTTAAATTAGTTTATATGTTTGACTTTCTTTTAATTTTGAAAAGCCACTTATTGAGGCTGAGCTTTTATGATGCATTTTGAATATTTGAATATATTTTTCCACTAGGTATGAGAAATGATTGACAAATTAGAAAAAGATGCAAGACATATATGGGAGAATGCATGAGCTCTTGCAGGGTGGGAGACATGGAGGGGGGAATGGGTCTAAATTTGATTAAGAAATGTTGTATGAAATGAGCAAAGATTCCATAAAAATTAAGAAAAAAAAGAAACTGATAGTTGGGGATGGAAAGATGGCTCAGCAGTTAAGAGCCTGCCTGCTCTTGCAGAGGAACCAGGTTTGGTTCACAGCACCTATATGGCAGCTAACAACCATCCATAAGTCTAGTTCCAAGGGAATTCAATGCCTTCTTATGACCTCCCCAGGCATTGCATGACATAGGTGCACTTATATACTTGCAGGCAATTCACTCAAAAGCATAAAATAAAAATAATAAATAAAAATATTCAGAAATCAACAGTTGTCATTGTAAAGTTCATTTGAGTTTAAATTTTGAGTACTGTTGAAAATAGTTATAAAAATCACTTAATCCAAATCAGAGATAGCCATACAAACCAAAGATACCACGTTTTGAATTTAACCCTGTGTCTCAGCCTTCTAAACTGTTTCTTGCAATCATCTCAGCGTTCTCTATAAACTTAGCTGCAGTACTATAATTAGAGTACATAGGCATGCTGATCTGAATGAGAAATGTCCCTGATAGGCTCAGGCATTTGAACTTGGTCTCCCATTGTTGGCACTGTTTAGGGAGGTTATGGAACCTTTAGGAGGTGTGGTCTTCCTGGTGGAAGCATGTAACTGGGGGTGGACTCTCCGTGTTCATAGCTTCACCCCTCTCCCAGTTTTCTCTCTCTGCTTGTGTCTGGCATCGAAGAAGAGAATCCTGAGCTTCCTGCTTCAATTTCCATGCCTGTTTGGTGTCATTCCTCCCCCACCATGATGGAGTCTCCCCTTTGGAACCACAAGGCAAAATAAACTCTTCCTTATCAGGCCTTTGGTCACAGTGTTTTATCACAGCAATGTGAAAGTAACTAATCCAGCACCCACATGGCGGCCAAGAACCGTCTGAAACTCCAATTCCAGGAGAACTCCAGTTCCAGGGGAATCCGAGACCCTCTTCTGACCTCCGCGTCATTGCACGACACGGGTGCACAAACCTGCATGCAGATAGTACATTGATACACATACAGAAATAAATAAAAAATTAAAAAAAAAACTCTTCCTTTAAAAAAAAAAAGAAAGTAACTATTATAATGGTAATGGTACAAATGTGTTGAATTGATTTGAGATAATAGTACAAAATTCTTAAGTCTATATCTAATAGTAAATAATTGCAGGGGCTGGACAGATGGCCTAGTGGTTAAGAGCGCCGACTGCTCTTGCAGAGGACCCGGGTTCGATTCCCAGCACCTACATGGCGGCTGAGAATCGTCTTTAACTCCAGTTCCAGGGGAATCTGACACCCTCTTCTGACCTCCGCCGCATTGCACGACACGGGTGCACAAACCTACATGCAGACAGTACATTCATACACATAAAAAATAATAATAAAAATAAAATAATTGCATTAAAATCTAACTAAATTTCCAGAATCTGCTAATAAATTATGTTAGAGAAATTGACCTATTATTGAATCCTGCTAACTTTGGTTTCAAACTTTAGCTCCCCCAAGTGCTCTATGGCTTCCTGTTCTTCTAGCTACCCGTTGCTGTATTCCTTGGCTCTTGCACATGTAGATGAATACATGTAGTGTAATTTTTACATAAGGGCTTACATAGTGTAAAATTCTGGTTTAGAAACAAACAGGAGAGGTGTCCTTTCCCAGGACAATTTGGAGGTTTGTTATTTTACAGTAATTTTAAAATAATTTTTAAAGATACAACTTACCACATCAGATTTGCATAATTTATTATCAGGATCTGAGAAAGATAAGCTGTATGTAACACATGCATTCTTACATACACAGCTTGAATGATAATTAACCCTCAAGCTTTCAAGTCAAAGAAGTTTAGGAGAATAGTAATATAATGAATAGTCAATTTACAGTTGGAGTAGTAGAAATGGAAAGACTGAAGTGGAAGGTAAAGAGAAATTATTAATAGCCTGGTGTTATTTTCGAGCATAAAACAAGCAAACGATGAAGCCCACAGAAGTTTTATGGCAAGTAGTTATCTCCCAAGTACCATTTTAAAAGGTACATTAAATTTTCTACAGTTCTGTATAAATCAAATGCCTGTGTTTACACTTTATTGAAGTTTTTTTTTATTAGAGACAAATAAAAATATCAATGACCTACAAAAAATTTGGAATTGTTTTTGGAGATGGCGAAAACTAGGAACATTTTAACTGTACCTAATTTATTTGGGATGCTGAATTATGCAGGTATTTTGACAATCCGATTCTCTCAGAACCTTATTTTGCACATGGCATTAAAATACATGGTTTGCTACCATTTTTTTGATTTGTATGCAATAATTAGGAAGTTACAAAAGATAATAAAGTTAAAGAACTGAGATTATTCATATAATTCCAAACTATTTCTAAGCTGTTATCATCATCCTCCAGGATTGGACTGTGGGCAAATTAGATGCCACAGCCTAGAACTACAGACCTGGTCAACAACTTTGAAAGTTTTTGCAGGCTTTTCTCAAAAAGGAAAACATGTGAGAGATGGTGGATATGCTAACACAATTCTCTCTCTGCTAACTTAACTCAGTATGTATGGTGTACTAATGTCAAGTTGTTGGAAAAATCTTTGCCAGTAAGATAGCAATATATTTCCTGGCTGGTTTCCATTTTATTTTAGTTTACCAATAGTCAAAATGGAAGCATTTCTTAGCAGCACATTTTTTTTTCAAGGTAAGGAACCTATTTGGATTGAGAAAAAGAGGAGATCGATTGCCTTTGATAATGACATTGCATGCAGCAGAACTTGGCCTTTCTATGCATCATTTTCTTTGATTCCTATTTTAGATTAGAAGAAACACATTCCTGTACAATACAAATATCTCACAGAATGACACAGTTTAATTTAAAATGTTAGGAATATCTGGAATCATTATTTTTCATTTTTGAAGTTTTCTGTACAAAAATGTGCTAATGCAGTGACCTAATCTACTGGGTTGGTGCATTGTTTTTTACATTTTCATGGTTATTATAGTCATTATTTCTCACTGTGAATATATTTAAAATTGTACATTGAAAAGAATGTATTAAGGTTCAGGTTTTATGATTTGTGCATTAGTTTCTTGCCAGGTTGGCTGAGGACAAATTATTATTATTATTATTATTATTATTTAATTAATTTTATTTATTTCCGTATGTGTATGAATGTACTGTCTGCATGCAAGTCTGTGCACCCGTGTCGTGCAATGCCGCGGAGGTCAGAAGAGGGCCTCGGATTCCCCTGGAACTGGAGTTCTCCTGGAATTGGAGTCTCAGACGGTTCTCGGCCGCCATGTGGGTGCTGGGGATCGAACCCAGGTCCTCTGTAAGAGCGGTCGGCGCTCTTAACCGCTAGGCCATATCTCCAGCCCCTGAGGACAAATTATTACAAATTCAGATTGAGTTTTATGTATAATTGTCATGTATATGTACATTTTTACTTTGAAGATTTTTTTCCTGTAGTCTGATACAAAATCTTCCACTTCTTCAAGAAGGTTCTCTGATTGGGAAAATTCATTGATTCATTGACTCAATTCAAAGTTCTTTCGACTTTGACTCTCATCTCTGCATTTTAGCTTTCTTGGTACTAGTTTGTTATTCTATCCTCTAGCTAGGGTTCTTATTCTCTCTGTGCATGGAGCTTGAGTGATACTGGGCATTCTCTCCAAGAATAATTATTAAAAACTGATAAAATGTTAGGATGCCTTGTAGTGTTACAATTCATAGTACTAACAAGCAATTAAATAGGTTGAAACCTAATGTTAAAATGCCAGGTCACTAATTAAAATCAAATCAAGGAACACTTCTCTACCACCATTTAGACTTGCCAACATTCCTTCTTTTGTCTTCCAGGGTCCCTCCAAATCTTTTCTGAATCTTTGGTCCCACATATGCCATACCCCCTTTCAGGCATTCCATGTGTTAGAATTGCCACCACAGACAACCTAGGTTCATCTCTGTGTTGAGCTTCTGGATAAGCACTTTCTTCTAAAAAATATCCTGCCTTCTCAGATATTTCCATAGGATTCATGAGATGAATAAATTTGAGGTGTAGTGCAAGGACTGACAGAAGCATTGCTACTTCTGTATAAAATCTAATTATAAAATATAATATGGAATGTAGGGTAGATTCTTGGAGAAAGGGATTTTTCCCCAATGATAAAATCAAAGACATTAAACTCTGCCTCCATTTCATCTTTCCTTGTTTCCTGGGTTTTCCTGAGCATGTGGAAATTCCTGTGGGGTCTTCTCCCTAATGGTAGAAAGAGAATCATTGTGTACACAGAGAGGACTTCAATAGCATGTGGGAAGACTTGAGAAAGTACTTTGAAGGGCGCTGTCTTCATATCTTGCTTATTGAGGAAATGTCTTCAGGAGAGTGAAGCAAATGGTCTGAGAACATGGCAGAAAGGAAACTAGAACTGTAAACTTTGATCCATTGCCATTCCTGAGGAGGTTTGAAATGGTTTTTAATCCCTATTTTTCTAGTACCTAACACTGTCCAGTTTATGAATGCCTTAAGTACATGTAGTTGAGTGTAGTTACCTAATGGATTTATCCAGAAGAAATTATTAGGGAAAGGAGGATTCAACCAATTAATTAGTGATTGAAGAGTAAAGATGGGAAATTCAAGGCAAGCAATAAAAAAAACAAAAGATTAGAAACCATGGATCTAATACTATCTTTTTTTTTTTTTTTTGGTCTTTTCAAGACAGGGACTCCCTGTAGTCCCAGGTGTCCTGGAACTCACTCTGTAGACAAGGCTGGCCTTGAACTC
This sequence comes from Rhizomys pruinosus, assembly GCA_009823505.1. NCBI lineage: Eukaryota > Metazoa > Chordata > Mammalia > Rodentia > Spalacidae > Rhizomys > Rhizomys pruinosus. Next base: position 4,941,066 of record VZQC01006553.1, read on the forward strand.
ACAAAGATCCGCCTGCCTCTGCCTCCCAAGTGCTAGGATTAAAGGCGTGCACCACCACGCCCGGCAAATCTTTACAATACTATAAGTATAACCATCACAAGCAAAACTATTGTTAAAATAAAATTCCTTATAATTAAGACAATTACTGCATGGAAAAAATTTTTACTTTCCTAATTGTAAGGAGCTGAGACAGAGATAGTTTAACCTCTGAGTTTTAAGAAAAACTCATGTGCCTACAGATTTGTGTTGATAATTCTTTTGAGGTGTACATAGTGTAATAACTGTCTTTGCACCTGTGACTTAATAAAACAAACACTTCAATAACTGTTTAGGGTAGAGGGGTTGTCTGTCTTATGAGACTCAGAGGACTCATATACTTGATACCACGAACTATTTTTTTAATTCTTTTAAGCACTGTTTTAGACAGACATCAATATAACTCCCTAGAGAGTATTTCTAAGCCATTGTTGTGAGTAAAGTGAAGGAACAAGGGAGGTATAATGAGCTTTATAATGCACATTGACAGCTCAATAAATTCCAGCCTGCCATGGAAGATAATTAACAAAAATATGGAGACTATATACTGAAAGGATCACATACAGCACGAGTTAAAATCAGTCTTTGTAATAAATGGACTATTTTCTTTCTTTTTCTAAATATTTTTACTTATTTTATTTGTATTTTTATATGTATGAGTGTATTGCCTGCATGTTTGTAAATACACTTGTGTTGTGCAATGCCTGCAGAGGTCAGAAGAAGGCATAGGATCCCCTGGAACTGGAGTTAGGGATGGTTGTTAATCACCATGTGGGTGCTGGGAATCAAACCCAGGTCCTCTGCAAGATCAGCCATTGCTCTTCCCCACTGAGCCAACTCTCCAACCTCTATCTTCTTTCTTTTATTAAGATCTTAACAATGTTTTTTTTTTTCCTTTTTGTCCCCTGCAGGATACTGAAGATACTAATCTGTACATATATATATTTTTAAAAAAATAGAATAAAACTCTGATTATTCCTATATATCATCTATCTATCTATCTATCTATCTATCTATCTATCTATCTAATCTATCCTCTATCATCTACCTATAATCTACCTATAATCTATCTATAATCTATCTATCTATCTATCTATCTATCTATCTATCTATCTATCTATCAATCATTTGTCTCTGTGCACACATGTGTATCTACATGCATATGACTCACCACATTTTCCCACAAAGACACCTATTTTGATCAGGAATTTAATTTTCTGATTAAAGCTGTTACCTCTGAACTTCTTTTCACTTGATACAAGTAATGATAGTGAAGATGTGCATGAGTTCAAGGACTAGGATTTTTTAAATTTTATATATATATATATATATATATATATATATAT